>JAHZNG010002546.1:0-10739 GCA_027744375.1 Orchesellides sinensis
ATTGATATTGATTGAAGTGTGAAGTGAGATTGGGAAACGGGAAGATCTCTGGAATATTTCAATGAAGCCAAATTGAATTGGAAGGAAAGGGGCAAGTGTTTTTTGGAAATGTGCTCTGAAGATACATTAAACAGTCAAAAGAAACTATTGTTAAGTAAGCCACGGAATAGGTAACACTGCCAAAGAATACAACTGCGCAGGCATAGTGGACGTTGGACGTGAAGAGCTGGGTTGTTTTTTAATTATCACAAAAGGATTTTAGTTGGGGATAGGGAGTTCGACTGAAGAAGACGTACAAAAGTTTTTGTGGAAATTCCAAGGAAAAACACTAAAGCGGCCATATTTTTTTTGCATACAGTAAAAAGTGAAATTGAAAGTCTGATAAGCAATATACTTTTTTAGAACAATGATGATAAGAACAGAGTTGGCAGGAGAAGATTGCCTTTTTAGTGGAAAGCCTATTGATAGTGGTTACCGTCCTATGAATGTGCCAAAAAATCAGTATACTTTTGTTGTGGGATTATCTTATCGAGTATTCATCAATTTTTGATTGATACTTGTACGCAGTTCAAAATAATATATGTTTGACAATTAACAATCACATTTTAAACTTAACCTGTGGGCTGTCACGTTTTCAGCAGATCTAAACACTAAACACGAACAAATATATTTCATCTGTATTTTGTATTTTATACTTTGCCCGTTTGTTAAAATATTCATCTGTGTCTGTACTTGTAAGAGACATCTTTTGTCTTCCATCTTCTGATTCTGATCTGTCGTAACAACTTCCAAGAAATCCAAGTAACCACGATGCGGGGTTAAGGGCATTTGTTGTAAGTACTTCAAATTTATTATGTAGTGTTCTATTATATACATACAAAAAAGAAGATGCTAGGTTTACTACTTGCAATTGTCTTCAGTTTTTTTTATAATGCTTGATGAAAATTTTTAATACAATTAACATTGGGCATTTTTATGTAAAATTTTTAACAATGTTTTTGTCTTGATACATATGATATAGCAGGGAAAATGAGTTTTTTTACATGGAATTGTATTTCCTATCTGCTATTGCAATCTGCATGTATTATAATGTGAATGACGAATTAAACGGAAAATATTTATCATAATATGTCACATGTCTATGAAAAATTCCCTGTCATGATTAACTCAAATTATAAACCTTGACCAGGTCGACAGAACAGAAAGAAGCCTAAAAAATAACAGAAGAAGCCTTATCAAGGCAAGGCCATCTCCAGCATCATCATCGGGATAAAGTAAAGCAAAGATTTCTTTGTTCCTCCCTTGTTTCGCTTGATTTAGAGCGAAACGGCTATTTCCCAAATTTTTGTTGCTGGAGTCCGGAGCTCAGGTGTGGCATTACTTTGAATATGGCTTTCAAAAACATGAAACAAAACTCGTTTCAAACACTTGACTATTTACATAAATAACTTAGTGCTTATTTGCATATTAAGCTTGCTCTTGCGTCATGTCATTATGTTGCTTTAAAAGTTTTAGATGACAAAGTAACTGCAAGAAACACTAGAATTCTTCCTAGTTCCTGTTGTAGCTTACTTTCACTTTTGTGTGTGCTTAAGCTGCGTAGTAGTAATAGTAGAAGCACAGTAGTGTAATACGGAAGGTGAAAGCGGTGAAAGTATTGGTAAGTACGCTATAAATCATTCATTTGGGGCAAAAATGGAAAGCTCAGCAGAAGTAATTTACGTCACTCCGATTTGGTTATTTAGCTGTTAATTAACATTTAACGCGTAACTTAATGCCGTGCTTACATCGCCAAAAAAAGCTGTGATTGGGCATGATAGTAGGTCAAACACATTTAGGACGTAGGCAAGCATTGGCATTATTACGCCTAATCATAATCACACAAATCATATAGTATACACATTTAGGGAGAATATTTGTTATCATTTCGTCGCAAGCTGAATGTAATGCAGTGCAGACTAGTAATAGTAATCATCAATCATCAGCGATGATGGGATAACCAGTATAGATATATATATGTGTGTAAGCTCCATAAACTTTTTTGAAAAAAAAGATCAATCACTTGAGTTGAGTGTAATGGGTTCAGTTCAGTTTTAACAAATGGATGTACGTATTATGTATTAATGTATTGTAGACATATGTTTGTAAAGCATGTGGAGCCAATGTTGGTATCCTATGACCTTTTCGTGTCATTATTATACTTAAATTCACATATTATGTATACCTAGTTCATTTTGTTCTTTCGAGCAACTGAATGTAGCAATATAATAAATTAACTACGCTTTTCTCTCAGACTCAGTAAACTTGGTTTAATCTAAAGTACTTTCTTAAGTAACTAAAGTACAAGGCTGGAGCGATGGAGTAAGTAATCAAAATTAGCTGCTCCATTTAAAAAAGATCTATGCCTGTATGCATTCAGAGAAATTCCTATTCATACAGTCAGACTACTACATATTATGTTAATGACAAACACATTAATGTAATGGAAGTCTTAAGTCTTGAAAGTGGTAATCAATTTCCTTTTTGAAACTGTATGAGTTTGTTTCAAAAGCTTTTATTTTAGCAAAGATATGCGTATGTAGACAAGAAATGAAAACTAAAATTACACACTTCCGAGAAGAAGATTGAAGTAATTTCCCATTCGTTGTAAGTATTTTGTTTTCTAAAGTTGTTAAAATACATACATTGGTTGTAGGTATCTTTGGAGTTGGAGGGATTATAAAGTATTTTTTTGTAGGCAATTATATTTCTATTTCTGAGGTTGAAGGTAGGATTGTATATGTATTAAGAAATTGTACATATAAGTAGATTCTTTTATTTAGTGGTTTATTTATCTGTAGTCAGTATTCAGTCAGTTATATGATAATGATGACTGTAATCAAAATCTTCGTGGAAGTTGAGATGGTATGCGCAATAGTAGTACAAATTTTTTTACATATGAAATAAACAAAAGGTCATTCAGTATCGAAGTATCTGGCTGGATGAAGGCAATCACAGAATGATTCGGGTTGCATATTATGTCTACAAAACCATCTATAGAACTCATTATGCTTAGCTGGTCATTTTAATGGAAAAGTTACCATTGGGGCACGTTTCTGATTGATGTTAATAAGTTACCCATTCTTTTAATAAATCTTTTAATATGCGATTTGTAACGTAACCGATTTGTTTTCCGTAACGCTCCACCGTGATGGGACAGTACATCATTCATCAATCTAATTGGGGTTTGAATTAATGTTTCTAATAAAAAAAGCCGTAAGAAATATTCTGCTATGCTAAAGTAGAGTTCATGTCATCCTATCAAAACGAAAAAGAACATGCCACCGCCATGAACACAGAAACGCAAACTACACACTCTCCTGCAATTATGGTTATTGAAGTACAAACATAAAGTTGGTATCTGGAGTGTGATAAAGTCGTCGTGTCGTGTCTCATGGCTTATATGGTGCTCGTCCTATATCCTTGTTCCTAATACTAGATATATTCGCATATGTTCCCATACACATATAAACATATCATTCATGTGGCAAAGGGGATTAATTAACTAGCATTGCGTATGGATGGCATGTTGTGCAAACGTAGGTGTTTGGTTGGAGTGCTCCTCGCCCTTTGCGTTTAGTTTTTCCGAAATAAGACTGCCGAGGTGTGGCGTCTGGTGCTTATGCCCATTTGTTATAGTCTCAACAAGTTTTTCCATTAACTTATCATTTTTCCATTAACAGCTGTACTTCTTTTCTTCACACGAAAGCATGTACATACATACATACATAAGTATATACACAGCATACCTACTTTCTACTAAACATAGTAGAAAGTGAAAACATGAAGGAGTAATGAGTATTACATCTTTTTCGTATTCTTCTTCTATTTGTTGTTACTTTTATATGCATAACCTCTTGTACATTTCTACATAATACTTTTGTGTATGTACATATTATTTACTCACACCAAAAGGCATATGTCATGTCATAATGGGGCTTACTTCCGAAAACAAGCCTCTCCTGAGATTTAGCGTAAATTGCTTTTTATTGCCTTGATAGATACATTCCATTTTCTGCTAAATTGAAGAGCCCACGTAAAGAATTACCTCAAGTGCCATTATCATCATTATCCCAATAAAGATGATGATAGTAATGCTGATCCTGAAAAAATACACGTTGATGCGTTTATGGTGATGTGTAATGATGATAATGGATCAAAGTAAGTATGAAATACACACTCCAAGCCCTCCTCCGTCACATTTGCTTCTGAATGATGATGTAAAACATTATAAGCTGGTGTAATGCTTTGCATATATTGGAATTGGAATACGTTGTAGACCTAGGTGGAAAGTGGAAACTAAAATGAAAGTATGTAAACATGAAGAATAGTATGTACATATGTGACATATGAATTACGTAATTTGGTGTACATACAGATATTTATGTTCCTTCCAGTATAAGCTTAGGGGTTTTCAATTCTGCAATCCTTATTCATAATCATAATACTCAAAAATTACCTAACGCTATGCAAGACGATAGAAAGCGTCTCTTTAAGATATTTATTTTCATACGATTTTACTTTTACATGTTGCAGGCTTCATCTTCCATTTGAAGAATCAAGATTACTTATGCCATATGTATATGCTATAGTGAATAGAATATTCATAACAGACATTAAATCATGTCGGCAATCTATTTTACACTAAAGATAAGCTCTTCTACACGAACTGTTTGTTTCTAGTTCAGTGTCTAGTTAGGTATGAGTTTATCAGGTGGATTGATAGCTAAAGACAGATTTACTATTAGTTGCTTCACAGATCTCTCTTAGGAACATATTCATATTACTATAGTATATACTGCTGTCATTTAATATTGCTGCCGAAAGAGTTAGTTATTACTTACTACCGTATATCATACTGTTTTCTGCTATGCTGGAGAGACTATAAGATTGGCACGTATGATGCTGACCATTCTATAAACAAGCAGTAAGTATATGTATTTGCATGTATAATATCTTTATTGTTCATGATTAGTTGATTGCTTGTAATATTGTTGGCAACATCGATCAACACAAAGACACATTTGATTGGATAAATCTTCATTTTACGCATCGAAATTATACAGGTTTAACATTGTGATTGTGTATCACTTTACTGAGTAAATATGAAAAGTTACACGTACACGTTTGGCTATGCAGGAAAATAATTATATCCGTATAAGATGAAAGAATGTAGATACATAATGTGTTCCAGTTTCATGCAACAGTTTCAATTAGTTCTGCCTAATGCTCTCATTATTGTTACGGTTTCAGCTGCTGATGTCAGTGTTGCTCTTGTGCGTTTCTCCAGCTTTTGAAAATTGCTTTCGTCATGTCAGACCGAGAATAGATCGGTTCTCCTTTCTTCTCCCACGATTTTTGGTATAATGTATATATGTACAAATGGTCTGTGACGCGTTTTGTGTTGTCCTTGTATTAATTTTTCGTGTTTCTGAACGTTAGTAGTTGTTTGTAGGTTGTGGTTGCTGGTAGTCGTGATATGTATATGTGGCTGAAAATATTTGTGACTAAACAAAAAAATGTAGTTTTTTTATATGATCAACATTTTTTGTGAAATAATATAAATTGGATCGTATACAGTGGTTTTCTGGATTGTTGTGGTTTACAGAGACGGCAGAAAAGCTGGACGGGAAGCAGGACTCTGTGAAGCCTTCAGCCCCTGTGTTATGGGCCGTTCGAAGACGAATAGCACGTATGAGAGCACATTTCATTTTCTCTGATTTTTATTGCTTAGGTTAGGATTTTTATGAGTGTACAATACAAAAGAAAGAAGCAAGCATGTCTGTATTATATGTCTATTGTAAAATGTGTTATAGAAGAAACATAATTTTATAGAAAAGCTAGCTTTTGAAGTTTAACTGGTTACATGAATAAAACGGAGTAGAAATAAAAAAAGTAATATAATTCGATGGGAGGATGCCAAAACACGATCATGGTCCGGTGGTACTGAGTTGTTGTAGTTGAAGTAATCTTTCTGGACTGTATTTGGCAGTACTAATTCCTACATCGAAATTTTATAGATAATATGTTAAAATACGCTTTATGTATAAACCGGCCATTAATCGCCGTTTTGATTGCTGCAGGGCAACTTTCTACTGATTTATTTCCTATAATGCATTTCCCTTCCCATGATGATGTTCATAATGATTATTATCATGAAACACATTTTGCTATAACCAGTGCACAAAAGTGCCTTACGTGTTTTATAGCATTCACATCGTTATTTACAAGTTCCTAACTTGGATTTTTACGCGATACTATAAGCCGTTATTGTATATACCTATATAAGTAATGTAGTTTAAAAAATGTTAGATTTTCTATCGTTGCCTCATGTGAAATCGTGGAGACAAGCGAGTGATTGCAAAGGTTTCACGGTCCCTTCTTGTGAAAGAAAGTAATCTCCCATGAGATTGTTTCAAGCAGTTGTATACTCTAGATACTTCAGTTTTCCCGATAAAATGTAGTATGTGTAGGTATATATTTCCGAAAGATCAGTCTATGTAATCCTTACACATATATCATTCATCATAGTCATAGATGTAAGTAATAAAGTATATTCTTGTAGGTCTAATTTATATGAAAAAGACTGACAAATACGAAAAACCTACGGAAAGGACACATCATGTCGAGTAACGAAGTTGAAGCCAAACATTGACTGTGCGTTGGCTATGAGTTTTCTAGTCAAGATAATCACTCTGTATTGAATTGTTTCTCTTTCGCTTTTTGTGTGAAAGTGTGTGGTTGCTTTCTCTCCATCAGTCCAAACATATAGTATCAATCTATTTTTTACTTGGTTTCTCTTTGTTTGTACATGCATGCATATATATGGGGCCGTTTTTAGTTACACACTTAGATGTTATAGGCTATAGGGTGGAGTGGAGTAGTCAACTCTTATTAACTTACATGAGCTTGAAATACACATACAAATTCAGTGTAAGAGACTAGTCACATGAGACATTTTGCCACTCACAGCTCGAGTAAAAGACTGCATAGTACAAGTTTTTAACAATAATAGGATTTAATGTTTAGTTTGATATATTTTATCTACAATGTTTTTCTCGTGTTCAGTTATTACAGCACATGCAAGAGTACTTAAGCAGGCCCTATATGTGGTCCTATGTTGAGACATAAGATTAGTAACATGAACATATAAGATATGTTGTATGTCTTCTGCTTTGGTATTTGTCTTTCAAAATATGTTGAGCTTAGTCATTTCTTGGTTAGTTGTCACGATTGAAGTATACAAGTATGTGCGTTACTGGTCTTGCTGCAGTTCTTCATCTCTGCAAAATATATGTGTTTTTAGGACAGGAAGTTTTTAAGGTGAAAGTTTTATCGGTGAAGTTGCTTCATCTCTGTCTCAGCCATCGGCATAATACACTATTATTCCACTTATACTCTAAATTCTCAACATAACGTTGTTCCCGGAGCGTAAGTAGTACTTCTGGACTCATGGGAAATTTCGGAGTGTTATCTTCTATACTTGAGTCCCAGTCTGTGATTTTGTAGACAAGATGGTAGATTTAAACTGACTTTCCGAAATAGTTTGAAGGATTTTATTGATGTGGTGCCAAATATGCAAAAACCACATTGGTTTTTCGGATCTCCGCTGTTGTTAAACATTTAAATTATTGGGGATTATTGAACCAATTAACATTTATACCTTCGTCTACATAAACCACAAAGAAATAGCTAGACGTTTGCGTTTCATGAAGTTGACTGGAGACTGCATACTTTCCATAAATTGCTTTTGTTTCACGTCTAATCAAAACGTGCATTAAATGGAGCGGAAGTAATTTAATTATTAACTATAACATTCTGTTCAACCATACAGCGTGCAATAATATTTGGGCGTGCTTCTACAGGATCATCATGTGGTCAAAAACAGGTATGCGTAGTTTTGTTTTCTATCCCGTCGTCTGCGGATGACTTACCTTATTTCCGGCTGTCTGGTTGCTTCGTAAATAAACATTCCGGATGTATTTCGTTTGATCTACTGTAATCTGCTTAGGCTTGGTTAGATATTGTAATCGAAATATGCAAAAATGTAAGATGTACTATGTATGGCAAATCGTTCTGAATATTTATTTGGTTGATGATTAGTTAGTCTAGTTATGTTTAATGGTGTCTGACTAAGATCGATTAATATTACTATAAAATAATAAAATGTAACCTTACTCGTATTCACTGTTCAGAGTTTTTGATGAGCCATTTTACGCACATCCTTACAAGTCAAGTAGTAGCATGTAAGTACAAAACTTATAATAGAATTATGGAGTAGTTGTAAAACATGCAGAATAACTTAAACTCTTATTTTAAAGTTGAAGAGAAAGCTTGGAATTGTTGACAGGAACTTTGAAGAAGAATTTGAGAAAGTGAAAGCAGCCTGGGGAAAGGTTTTCTGTTGAAACTTAAGAAAGGGATTTTTTGTTCACAAAATGTGATAGGAATGGAAATGAGCAAGATGATAAGTTGTTCGCAATGATGTGTGTGTAAGCTAAAGTTATTCTTCGATTTTTTTAAATTCTACCTTCACTCAGGCCTTTTAAAAAGCGCCTCCATTTACATACTTTACTTAGCTTGTACTTAACATTGTTGATGATCGGGAATATGGATATGATGCTCTGCCATAACTGACGAATGACTGAATTTGGTTGAAATTGTTAGGAAATCTGATGGTTTTTTGAATACACGTACAAGAATGGGGTTTCACGTGCTTCGTGAATAGAGTTTAAGAAAATGGAAAAAGATGAGAAGGAGGTCAAGTAATGAACATCTCACACTATACGGCTAGCTTGGCAGAAAGTTATGTCATAAATAGTATACTGACGTTGCTATACGTGCTTATAAATAAATACACATGTATGGCACTCGAAGTAATGTAGTTTTAGATACTTTGTATTCATCCATCTGCTTCAGAGTAAACAGGCTCTGTAATAGTTATGTTTTATGGTAATATCAACTTCAAATCCCACATCAAACTCACGTAATAGTAACTACTAACTCACACTTGGTAACATTTTGTTACTACTTCCTATTCCGTTAGTAATCCCTCCTCTTGCATACGAAAAAACATTCCGGAAATTCCATAATCCTTCCTTGAATCCGTCAAAAAAGATTACATGATATTTTCCCTCTCTTCTTAAAGTAGGCGTCTCGGTGTCTGCTTACTATGTTGTGTAAGACTTGAATGAGGTATATAGGTTTGTACTTGTAAGAAAAAGAAGATGTCGATGTTGTTTTTGAAGACTTGAGTAGCAGTATTTGAAAAATCTTCAGATACTCACCATGTGACATGTGACAATCCATCTTGTATCCGTTGTGCGTATCATGGGCTTGTAAAGCTACTCTACAAGAGAAAGAAATGAAACTAACATGCACATACAACGATTTCCTGTCTATCTGTTCCCAGAAGTTCCAACAAGAGCGATTTAGATTGACATTTTAGAGAGCATATTTTTTTGCGAAATCAGTAAAATATTTTTTATTTTAACCAACCTAGAGATTATTGGACAAAGGTTATTTACATCAATTACAAGTTATGACATGAATTCATTAATAAATAAGCCTAAAAGTTTGTATTTATATGATATACAAACATAAACATACCACTTTGACGTTATAACAATGGTTGTTTACTGTCTTTTCACGTTTAGCTATAATTATAGGGAGGGTTGAGTTTGCATAATACTTGAGCTTTGAGTGTCGACTATCGACTAGTTTGTATATTTTTTATTTAAAAAAACACTGAAATATTGCAGTGACCGTCTGCTTCTGCTAACTTATGCATCAAACTTTGTGAAATGACATCTTGTACGAATCAAGACATTCACATGCAATCTCGAAAAGGTGCGGTTTTCTACAAGGATGTTTTGCATTCCTGGACAATACTAAATGCATGTACTTGTATTACGAAATTTTGCGAAGTATTTGGAGAAAGTGTCTCTGTGCGTTTGTGCGTTCAAATAAATAGGTGAATTGGAACAGCTTGAGCTCTCAATCGGAGTAGTCCAAATCGGGTAAATGTATTAAAGTTTTTACTTGTACTTCAGTTACTTGATGGAAGTGATAACCATGTGCGAAATATCAGATTAGCCATATTAATTCCGCACCTTCCTTAAATTACGTGTCTTCATGCTGGTCTTTTGATCAGAAAAGCTTCATATTCAAATAAGATAGGTGCATTTTTTTAAATTTGACTTTTCTTGAAAGAGTACGGATGGAAATGGAAGCATCCAAAGTATTTGTATGTACTTCTTTGCAAAGATACGTTTATCATTGCAATGAACTTTTACCAAAAACTTTTTTACTACTTCATCCTACACTATTTCATTGCTATCACGGTAGAGAAGAGACGGTTTAGTAATTTTGTGGATATAATAATGCTGATGAAAGTCACGCATAGGTCTCAGGCCCTTGCGCAAGTGAATGATATACATAAAACATATATAACGTTTTTTACGATGACCGTGTAACATTTTGTCCAGGCAGGTAGATTTTTCAAGACTACTTTCATAGTAAGGCAGAATTAATTCAATAAAACTTTAATGTGATTATTTCGCCGCTTAGCAAAATGAAACAGAAAATACATTAGGTGAAAGGTACATTAGTAGTTTCTTCATTACACGTGATACAACATGTAATATGCCAAATCGGGTTCGTGGCCTACTGTGTTGAATCTGTGGTATGTGTAGGCCTTT
>JAHZNG010002547.1:0-13169 GCA_027744375.1 Orchesellides sinensis
TTTGCTTGCAATAATAAAATACTGATCTGATAGTTTGACGGTTCTCTTCTACCACGTTTTACAGGTTTCATACAAAGCATACAAAACTATGTTTATATTCTGTAGGTGGCTTATAGTATGTACCACAATGAAAACATCATGAGAGAAAGTTAAGGTAGACAATAGGGAGCAGATGAGAAAAACAATGAATCTTATAATCATCCTCATCATAATCCTTTCTCAGTGAGTTAGTGATCCATATGGAATCCGGAGATGTAACGGGAAGCGAGAGAGACGGAGAAAGGGAAATCCTAGAAAATAAAAGCTTCAACTTATGGTTGCATCATCACATCGCCACATTGATTCAGATAAATACACAGCCAGAGTGGTTACTTACAGAGGGCCACGAAAACAAAAGCAAGCCAACTCGTTAGTATATGTATTTAAGACAGAAAATATCTATATAGGTATATATATGAGCCTTCACAAAATATTAAGTAAAAAGTATCTCCCTATTTTGTGCTTTTGTATAAACTCCTGTTCTTCAATCTTTCAGCAGACAGACAAAAGAAACAGATTTCAGGTCTGACTGGTTCCACGCTATATGCATGTATTTTAAGTTGTTTTACATGGCAGACATACGTATGCGCCGCCTATTTGCATATAGGTATAGGTATATGTATTTAGGACAGAAAATATCTATATAGGTATATATATGAGCCTTCACAAAATATTAAGTAAAAAGTATCTCCCTATTTTGTGCTTTTGTATAAACTCCAATTCTTCAATCTCTCAGCAGACAGACAAAAGAAACAGATTTCAGGTCTGGCTGGTTCCACGCTATATGCATGTATTTTAAGTTGTTTTACATGGCAGACATACGTATGCGCCGCCTATTTGCATATAGGTACGGTACATATTTAAAACTAACAAAGTGAAATGGTACAAATTTTACAAGCTATTATTTTTGTCAACCACCAAAAATCATGCAGAAAAACGGATGCAATGCATGGTGACAGCAAGAGTGTATGGTAAAAGCAAAGTTGAAAATCGGTTCCGCGTATTTATTGTGACGGAATATGTCTGATATACATATATACGTACAATTGTACATTTGGAAATAGGAAAAGAGAAAATCTGGAGAATAATAAGAGCTTTATCGCTGTGCAAATTCCCAGAAGCTAAAATATCACACAGTGAATTCACATGCAGGAAGAGTCAAAGTTTTCACTGACGAGTCTCTAAGGATAACCCTATTTTACAAAAGGTACGCCTGTTTAATGCTATTACTACTTGAACAGTAGTATTTTATACTCTTACAAAACTATGCTTATCACATTATCACGTTCAACCATTCAGGAAAAACAAAATCCCTCAAACTGTGCCTTGTCAGAAGGGAAGCGAAGGTATGCGTATGCAATGGGGAAAGCAAATTTTAAAGTATTTATTTTTATCTTAAGCTTCTTTCTGAAATATATATGTATATACTAATTTGAAAGAATATTATGTAGTTTACTGTGAGCATATTTCTTTGTTTGAAAGCACAATATGTACCTACATCCACAGACTTTCCCTGAAGTACAATTATTTACATTGGTTTGCCTAACTATTTATGTATGCATCGCAGAAGTCGCATCTCATCGATATCCTATCATGCATCCTTTTCATAATGTAATTGATCCACTAATCTCGTTACTACTGATCTAATAAAGCCCGCCATGAGTATTTACTCTTTGTTTATCATCACCAAACTTCTGGTGAAAGTTTGCTGACTTTCATTTTCACTCCATAAATTTAGCCAAATTGTGCCACATAATCAGCATATCAGTTAGAGTTACATATATAAGGTTTTTCAAACTTTATTAAACAACTCGGCAACACATGCATTCGCGAGCACAGTCTTATAATCAGTAACAAAATGAGTAAAAGCGTTCTTCATTTTTGAATTAAATCATCTGTTTTTACTGTTAATCAGACTGTCACGTAAATTATGGAGTTATTCCCAAACATTCACCATGCGCATCCTGTTTTGCAATTATATAAAAGGGATTGTGATGAGATGACAGTAATGATTATTTGAGCTATATTGTGCGGGGAACTTTTGCTTTTGTTTTCTTTTCATAGTTCTAATACGTTCTCATAAGCCACAAACTCGTTCTGATTATCAGACCTTTAAAGCTTTACAGTTAAATCTATTCAATGGGTATGTTTTGCTTATTAAAACAACCATCGTGATAATAAATGCGTCGTACACTCAAATGTACATAGAGTAAGGAATATGTATTTTTCTACACAAATATACATAATATACAAGTTAGACGAATACTGCCTTTGTAATTAAAAATACTTGTATTAATTACTTTTACTTAATAATTATATACATGTGCTTATTGCTTTATCTCAATTTTTAGAAATTAATGCTTAAAACATCAAATATCATAGGTGTGGTTTTATGGTATTGGTTGTATAAAGCTTTCACAGCTAACTTTTCCTGTGGTTTTCCCAGTTCCACAATGGCTTATTTTGTCTCCCACCGGAAAAAGTTTTACACTAAATAAAGTTATGTAAACTTTTTTAAAAATATACCATGCCTTTTGTATCATCGTCATTTCTCTAAAAATATTTCTAACAATGCCCTTGTTGTGTACCATATTGATAGCAAGGAATACTTATGTACAAATTACACTAATTAACTTCAACTTGTTACGTCATGTTACACTTCATCTTCTCAGTACATACAAACTAACTCTTTTTGTTATGAGCTGTCATATCTTTAAACAAAATTATTTCCATGTCTTTCTGACTATTTCGTATATACAATATGCGTACAGAAATTCTGAACTCTTACGAGAATCAAATTTTGTCAATATGTAAGTAAAAATGAGCCTCTCATCAAACCAAACAAAAGAGAAAGTTTTGCGAACCCTCCAGGCACTGTCGACACATTACGTTGTTGAGTACAAGATAAGACGATTTAAAGAAGACAATGCATTCTATCCAAATACGTATGTATACATAACATGCCTGCATTCTCAAATCCTCTCATTAGTCTACACTGCTCAAGTATGATTGGTAAAAAAGTTAATTCAAGAGAAAGATAAAAGAGGATCTCCTCGCCTCAGCCAAAATAGCTGTAATCTTGTGAAAGCCCAGGTCTACAGTAAGCCTTACTAGCAGCTACCAATACTGCACTGCAGTAAGCAACACACAGTTCCAGTTCCAGCTTTTCCGGAAAGGAACTACTTGTGTCTTATGTATCAAGTCTCACAGTGCCCCAATAATCTTCATCATCCCGGATGTTACCTTATTGTAGCAGGTACGTATATTACATGCGTAGATAGATATGCGAGTTAGTAAACATCCGAAAGGGATGATTTCGTTCGCCAAGAATAGACAAGCCTGATAGTTGTGTAATGAGTCAGCTAATTTGATTTTCAGCAAGAGAAGGCGATCACAATTCTCTTATCAACCTTTAGGCATAGTGTTACTTTAATATTAATATGGTTAGGGTATTTATGCTGATGGTGAAAAATGACGAGAGATGCAGTCAGGATGATGACAAAAGATAACGTTTTGAGGTAAAAGTGAGAGAATTTGTTTTTTAAAGCTACAGTGTAACTGCAACTTGTTTTTTATACATCTTCACCCTTGATAGGGTTATATATTTCACAAGTTAAATTTGCACCTCTTTACTTAAGTGGCATATGATGACACTGATAGAAAGAAAAGAAACCAATAACAATGGAGGTAGACATCAAAAAATCTTGTAAAAGAAAGCTCATTTGCCTTCCGAGTTTTTTATGAGTGCTTTTCATTTTTTGTCAGTTAGACATAATAGCTTAATGACTTATTTGCCAGAGAGAGAAAGAAGGAATGTTTCCGGTTGCGTGTTATACAACTCATTGTCTGTTTTGGGAACATGGAGACAACGTCCGTATATATAGCGGTCTATCTTGAGGGTATCATAGCATGGTTTAGAACGGTAAAATAGTTTCGTCAAAAGGGTTGCTGTATGTTGGGAATGAACAAGATTCATAGATATGACACATAACCTTGTTTTCTCTTGCATCATTGCTTTCAATTCCATCCCCGTCGATTTCTATTCAGAGCAAGATATCTTTGGTCTCCTTTGTATAACTATTATGCATATATCACAGTAAAGACACATGCGGAGGTCTTTTCAATAGAAAAAGCAATGCTTTTTCAAGTTTTTTTTTCTGATTGTGATCTAAGATCTACGTGACATTCACCCTGATTACTTTCACTCACAAAAACTGAATTGTACCTCAATAACCACCCGAAGCCTAAACCTTATGTATGTTGGATCTTCGTTATTATTAGAATAATGCGGATCACTTGCATTTATTGTGAACCAACTTTTTGTGTATTCATGTGTACATCCAGCGGTCATTACTCTTGTGTCACAACATAATACTAGAATAATGAGAGTGATATCGACCCTTGTTTTTCCTTCCTTTTTTGCAGTCATTAACATTCATTAAGAAATTAAAAGCATTGTCAAAATGAATAATCATATGCATTGCTTAAGCTCACAATTAGTATGAAGAATAGATATGAATATTTAAAGAATTACCTTGTGATAAGACAGTTGCCATTTGACACAGGGCCACGATTAGAATTCGACTCCATTTACAAGACGTGTATCGGCTGGTTGAGGAAGAGAAAGCTTTGGACCCACCGTTACCACCTTTACTACTTCTTTTTCTGTGACTTTTTACATAGTTGTTACTGCCGCTGGTGATATTGGTACTGTTGTTGGTAACAGGGGCGTCATTGATACTACTACTACCAGCAACTCTAGATACGTTATCGTCTTCACCGCCACCACCACGTCTTGAACTAGTGGTGAGCAGTCCTGACTTTGTTGTTATTATTGATGCTTGGGAGGAGGATGAGTTGTGATGTTGCAGACAAAGAGTCTGGCGATGTCGATGACGGTAAGTCGATGGACTTTGAGTAGATGATGAGCCCATTGTTAATAATTAAGATATGCTATGTAATTAAACAAACAGCTTCGTATATAGGTATCTTTTTCACACCTGCAGTTTTTGCGGGGTACTTAAAGTTGAACTTGTCTCTCATACAAAAGGGGACAAGCCTATAAACGCATAATAGTTCCTGTGTCCTTGCATACACTATTCAAAGCCTTGAATAAGCTCCTATCATTATGATTTCGTTTGAAAATCTCATTTACTAAAAGTATATGTTATTCTCATCTCAAAAACTTGTATCATACTTGTCCTGTTCATTTTACGTTTTATTTAACGCTTGTATAAATGTACTGACATAAGTAATATGTATATTCTGCACTTTTTAGACAAGTTTAGTTAGTGGCACTCGCAATAATACACACTGTCTGAAATGTTCCCCTTGAGCGAAAAACTTAGCAGCTCAGTTTTCACCATCACTTTTCTTTCGCAGTTTTCTCAGAAAACTGAAAGTCTTGTAGGACACGACGGTGGTGGTAGTAAAATCATATGTATTATGGTACGACCCTAAAAACTTGTAGTAATACGATTGTAAGTCTTTTGTATGTAATATAATGGTAGTATGATACTTGCTTTACATATACCCTATATATAATAATGTGTGGCACTACTATACTATTCTTTTGACGTCGGTGTTGGCGAGAATGGTAAACTGTAGCACATAATAACCATATTTCCTTATTTAGTCAGTCGTCTTGTGCATTCCATTATGAATATAATATGTTTGCATCAAGATTCAAGAAGGTCTTTCTCACTACTTTCTCTTCCTGTCGTCGTTCCTTTTTCTTTTGCCCTCTTTCTTTTCTTCGCGTGGTACAGCTATATTATTAGATATTCACATATCAGAACATGTACAGCTAAATGAGGAAAAACTACTTGAGAATACACAAGATCATCAGCCAGCAGACATACAAAACTTGTTTAAGCCTGCTGTATTATATATTACTTTTACTGGCTGCACACCAAATAGCGTAGCGGGTTTACTTTTTAGTCAGAGGGATGAAGAAGAGCTGCAGAGTATCTGTTACAATTAGAAAGTTTATGTTTATGCCAATGATGTTTTAGCGGTTGGATGGCTGCACATGGAATGAAAACTACAGTATGGGAAAAGTCAGTCAATGTAGTAATAATACTGTGTATGAGTGAGTTGATTCTAATATTGTATATAGTTTTTTATGTATATTTAGTCGTGCAAAGTAGATTTGAGACCCCTTCTGTTAATTTCACTTTTTCAGCTATTCTGCTAAACTGCTGCTGCAGTATCAGATTCGTCAAATATGAAGGGTGCAGTATTGTCCTGTGTTCATCAAGACTATTACACATTCAAAGGATGAAGGATAAGAATTAAGAAGATACAAAGAAACAAGAGTGTGAGAGGAAGGAAAGAACAGTGGGAAAAGAGGTTTTTTATTAAAGAGGTTGAGAGATCTTCTTAACTTGCAAGAGTTACGTGGTCGTTAAGAGAGTGTTAAATGCATGCTTTGCCACACTTCCCTCTTTATGAAATGAGCAGCATAATATTATCATTCTTATAACACTCTCCCTCTTCTTCTTGTCCTTGACTGCTTTTTGTGCTGCTGAATGCAAAGTAAGTAGCAGATAATGTGCTGTTGCTTTGTTTTTAAGCTAATAGAGAATGACACACACTTAATTACAGTTCACACAAGGGCTGACCGGCCTGACGCGACGAAGAATGGAAGGAGCTCCTTTTGTCTCAGTTTCTTTAGATTGTAATATGTCTCTTTGCTGTCTGCACACACGTCTTTCAAAGGTTTTAAACAAGTAATTATGCTAATAAGAATAATCCTTAATAATAATGAGCCAATTTTTTGGCTTTTTTAATACCTTGGCTGTGGTGGTGAAAGTTGGAGAAAATACAAATCCAAAGATTTCACCTTTTAAACTTTTCTTAAGACTAGACCTTCAGTTTTGTTAATATAATTAATGTGTACATATAGTTCAGTGTCAGATTTAATTCACACCAAGGAACCACAATGATGTCTTGTCAGTTAAACTGGGACGAAAAACAAGTTTGCTCTAATTAACACGCTTTGACAAAGAAGAGAGTCTTGCACGATAGTCACCATACGAGCTCAAGACGAAGAGTCTAGATTTTTTTTGGAAATAGGGCAAAAGTTTACAAAATTTTATAAGCAAAGCTAAAGATTCGATCAGGACTTTTAGCCTCACTGATCTGTTTTTCACGCACGGAGGATTTCCTATAATGGCATCATAAGAGGAACATTATTGTGCACCACAATTGTCTTCTTTGACTTGAGTCTTTTCATAAACTGCTCAGTGCGAGAAAGTCATTCATGAGTGTGTAAAAGGAAGAAAAGGGTTGATGACAACAAAACGATATGGAGTTTCACTTTTTTTCTTCGATTCTCCTTTTCATCTCACTCTTACAAACACAACGAACAGCTAGATGTACACAGCAACTTTTGCAAGATTTGCATTTAAAAAAGTCTCCTCGAATAAGATGAGATTTCCGCAGAGTTTGTTCACAATAAAAAGCGGAAGTCTTTTTGTGTAGATAGTATATATTCAGTATATATATTGTATATCTAATATATTGAATAAAAGTGAATTGAACCTTGTGTATCAATTTGAATACTCAAAATATTTACTGTGAAGAAGAAAAAGTGGTGTTGGATTTGGAAGAAAGCCGAGAGTCGTTTAAGGGGTGAGTTAAGAAATGTACTTTCCCTTGTTCACTTATCCCCAAAAGAGCTAAGATAACCTGCTGGGGATCTCTTTGTTTCTTGGCTCACGTAGATCTGCTTTCTCTTCTGATGATCTGTTCTATGGTAGAAATTGATGAGAAAGTGTTTGCTTTCAATACAATCCCTCCTCAGTTTAGAGTAATTCGACTGTTTGTATGTAAAAATGCACTGGGTACAAAGTATACTTTTGTATTGCCGAGAATAGCGTTAGTTTTCATTCAAAAAAGGTTTCTACTTCGACAAATAAATGTTTTTGGCTTGGTTTCTGCGGTTTTGCTTTCCTAGAAAGCCATCGTTGAGTAAGAGTGAATGTGATTTGCAATGATGACCAGTTGGCTTTGTTGTTTTTGTCTTAATGTGATGTGTTCAAGAAGCGACAATGACAACACTTTTACTTTTTCCCGTATTTCTTTTCTGGTTCTGGTACAAAATGTGTGGATGCAGATATGCAGGCTACAGCCAAGACTTGTAGTGGTTCACTTTGTCTCATTTGTCCAAAGAAAAATCAGAGAAAGTATATAGATTCTCGCCTTCTACTACCAGATTTTGCTTTTTTGTCTGTATAAAGCGAATGAATGTGGGTGGTTGAATGAATGAAAGTTGACTGTGTCGTTGCTCGTCCTTGTTGTGAACTATCTGGCGGCTACAGATCTTTTGACTGACTGTGTGTATACAACTTACTTTACTTCCCAAAAATATATGTACAAATGTTGTACAAAGTACAACCGTTATGTACGTGTGGAGTGAAGAGACAGAATCCACAGACCAACCCGAGAACACAGGGTATTTTCCCTTCTTGAGCTGGCTCTCGCTACAGTTACAGTTGTACTCAAACGGGTTTTCTATACTGTTTTGGCTGTTCACCCCCGAATTACTAGAGAGTGAGTGAGTGAGCCTAAACCCCGGGGAGTCTCACACTATGCAATTTGTACAACACTGTGAAGCGCAAATGTGCTATGTTCTGCTGCTCTGGAATTGCTTGGTGGATGGATGGATGGTTGGTGAAACGAGGAGAAGAATACGTATTTGAGAGTGTGTAAGGGAAAAAAGGAAGTAAACGAGAGGGAGAGTGAAAAAGAATGGGACAAGTGAAAGCAGCTACCTCTATACATGCTACGGTATGCTATCTCACAAAAATTAAATCTCTGACTTGTAGCGATATAAACTGTTTGAAGGAGTAGCTATATGGTGCTATACTTGCTGCTGCATGGAGGAGCAAGAGGGTAGTAAATGTAAATAGAATATAAGTTGCTTTCTGATGCATAATTTCTTCGTCATTAGTTGTACAATATTAGCATTAATATTAGGATTTTTTGTATTAACCAACTGTTTGCCAAATCTTATCCCAGTTAGTTAGACAGCCGAAGACTGCATAAAGACATGAGTATTTAATACTCAGATATGCTTCAAATGTTGCTTTGTACATATAGTCCGTCCAATCACGTAGTCAATTTTCCCAAGTCACCCCAATTACATGTATTTAAATGGAAGCCAACTTTTTTATGAATGAAATCATGAATGAAGTCATAGAGAATTTCTCATATGCCAGGTAGCTATCTCCGATGGATACCCAGTACACGCCTTTGCATGAGTAGAGCCGTGTGCAAATTAGGATGCAGCTGCGTCCTGTCGATAAAGTTGTCCAGCGAGGCCAGTTCGTAGGGAAATGATATGTGTAATTGGCAATGGCCTTAAGAGTATGCATGGACAAACAACTCATAGTTGGTGGTTCTTCATTTGTGAATATTTTAATCAAGTCTACAAATTGTATATAATTATACAAATATTCTTTGTCATTATCAATCTACTTTTCCTTGCATCTACTACCTTATCAACATTTTTTTGGTCCTATCCCTAAATCAACTAGAACGTGGACACTAACTAATCTCTGTATGGCGTGTAAACTTCATCTCCTGGAAAGCAGTTATCACAATAGTTGCTTTCAATGAGATTGTTCATTGCATTTTTACATTCTTTTCTAAATAAATTATTCTATATTCAACATGTTATACATTAGAGAACTCATATTGTTTTATCATTCATGTCTTTACCATAAACTTTTAAATAAAAAATATGCTGCCAAAAAATCAGACTTTACAAAAAATGATATGCGGTTGATTTGATTATCGATATGAATGATATTACATATACTTATGTAAATTACAGTACTAGCTACACCAGCCGAAGTAGGAAATAACTTATGGTCACTCCTAAAGACAACCCTAGTCCCAAAAACGTCGTTACGACTCCGTTAGCTTCTTCTTGGTCTTCTCGAGAAACCAATCTGTTAATACAAGAAAAGTTTGTATATACCTAAATAGTTTTGGACAACAAATATGATAATTAAATATTAATGCATTAGGTATGACTTACTGGGGAGCATTAATGAATACAATATTTGCTAAATATCCATTAGAGAACCCAAACAAACATGAGATTATGGCAAATTCGATGTCTGAATTGAAAACGACTGGAAAATAATGACGAGGTTGAAGATTGCACATCATAATCATTGGGATGATTCCAATCCTCAGAACAGCCAGAATAAGTGTCCACGGAGAAGACTTTCCGGGCTGTAAGATCAAATTTGATACAAGAAACGCAAATCAGGTCTTATATTTACAACGAAACTGTCATTTTACCAATAATTTATATTGCCATCTCATAGAATCAAAGAGCCCTCACCAGTTTCAAGGAACCTGAAAATACCCTTCCCAAATAGTCCCCAATCGCAAAGACCAGGAATGATACGACTGGATGGTAGTACATATCTACAATGTGAAATAAGAATTCATTCCTTAGTCATTATCATTATTCATTTTCAAACGTGATAGCTTATGCATGCTTCATATAAAAATTCTGCAAGAACTATACCATTCCAAACAGAAGGTGTATCTTCTGAAATGACTAGAACAACAAGAGTTGGGAATCCAGCTAATGTGACGACGAAAACCATCATAACAGCAATAGCTTGTATCCAAACCTTAATAATCATACAAATGCAAAAATTATTGATAACAATCTGCATTTTTTAATCTACCAGAATAAATCTAACTGTTGGTAATAAATACCTTCTTAAAAATGAACAGCCAACTTTTTACTCTTCTGACGTCAGGTGGTTGAAGCCTTGCTTCAGGGGGATAATTTTCTATCCACCTGTACGCCTGATGAGTGTTATCTCCAACATAAAACTTGTAAACTATAGTCTTGGGCAGAATAACTGCCACACAAAGACTAAAAAGTAATGACCCAGAGCCCAGGACAAAGTATATAAATGCTGATCGTACTTGATCTGCACCAAGAAAAATGGAGATAATATTTGCGCATGCTGCGAAAATACCTCCTAAAGCTTGACCTATCCAGCAAATATAAAGATGAAGAGAAAAAGTTTATTAGAACATTACTAAATTATATTCATGTACATATGTATAACACAAATATGTATGTGGGTAATGTTCACATTCACAATTACCTGACATTGTCGCAGTAGTGTACTCGGCCGGGAACTTACCAACGATACCTAACAGCCCACATTGAAAAAATGAACAGAATGCTGAAATAGAAGAACAAAAACTAGATTACGAACTTATAAAAATTATTTATTTATCTAATCTAAAGTGAGAGCACAATTTTTCTCGTTTGCATCTGCCTCTTACCATTCATCAATACAACAGACACCATTGTAATTATGAAGAACTCTTGCTGCCCTGGAATATAAAAGCAGAGATTTAATATAACTTAGTTAACTTCTTTTTTACATGCAAATCTGAATACAATTTCATGTAACTTACACGCATCTGTATTAACTTGAACTAAAACTGTTGAAAGTAAAAATATAATGAAGGTAAGCGCCAAACTGATGACTATTTTTGTATTGGCAGAAACACTAAAATCCAAATTAAACCCTTTATTGTACTTATAAAAGCATTTTAAACACACCAAACCTTTCAAAATATTACATGTACTACTTACAAACGCGATAATGTAGAATTCAACAAAAAACACAACGTAGATGGTATATTTGACGCGATTGCTAAATAAGAAGTGAAACTAGCTTGAAAATGAGTTTTTCCATGTGGACTATGATAATGGTCATCCCCAACTGCCTCCCACGTTGCCTCCAGCCCAGTATCATTAATTGACTCGTTCACGTTCCTGAACTTGTACATCCAGTACTGTAAAAATAATACCAAATTATTACTTTTCCATCCTCTCATTTTTAATTTTGTCTCCAATTAGTTCCCATTCTCTAACCTGATCAGCATTTATGAAAAAATTCCATGGAAGAAGAGTGGTGATCCCGAGGAAATAAAATATGGCATAAACACCCCAGTACCTGCAAAATCACAAAAACACAATTAGCTAATCATACAATCTAATCAATCCCATAAAACCGACATCGTAACAAATTTTACCTATCTCTGGGTGGCAAACACGCCACAATAGCTCGATCATCCTCATCCGGCTGTATCAGCGTTTCCTCCAACGCATCCGTATCCCTATCAATGTCCTCATTGATCGCGTTGATAGTCCCCAAGTCATCATGCTGCAAATTTACACTCGCCATCTCAAGCTCCTCCACGGGATACCATCTGCTCTTAACCTGCCCCCCACCCTTCCTCCGATGGTAGAGAACTAAGGTTGAAGTCTCGTCCTCCTCGTCTTCCTCTTCCTCCTCCTCCTCCTTTCAAAATGCAGCACAGAGCAGAATACCAACAAAAAATTCTTTCACTTGATCACTTTCTCCAAATTTAAATTTACAACAAATTTCCACAAAACTACTTTAAACAACTCAACAAATGCCAAAAACTGATTTTCCAAATTATAATTTGCATACTCCAAATTTTAAACAAAAAGACAATTTATGGAGTAAATTTATATATATGGAGTTTACGGCACCTCCTCAACGTTTCCTTCACTAGAGTCGCCGTGGCTGATGAGTCTGGTCGACCGTGCCAGATTGAAATTTGATTGAGACCCTCTCCAACAGATTTTTTAATCCTTTCCAATTAACAAAGCTCCAATGACGTAATCACCTCTTATTTTAATCACTTTACTTTGCAAGCAAACGGAATGTAAACGGTTATAGTAAGCTTTAATACTTTTTTACAAATACTGTACAAGATAAAACAAACAAATTTGAGATCATACTATGCGTCAATACAAACTAATACGGTTATCTTCCGCAACCCATTTTGTCCTTATACGTCTGGAGGTCTGCTACTCAAGATAATCCTAATCCCTTCTTACAAATTTTTTAATCACTTTGTGGCAGATGTGCAGAGAGAAAAGACTTTTAATTATACATTACAAATAATATTTCCTCACTGAATAATATTGCAGATGATTAGAATGACTCACAAAAGTAAATGCACCTTTTTAATCTCTTATCTTGGCAAACACACTTTGCCCTTTTGAATCACCAAATATTTTGTGGAGAAAAATATAAAAAAAA
>JAHZNG010002548.1:0-19148 GCA_027744375.1 Orchesellides sinensis
CAGGGGTTTAATGGAGGGCACTGAAACGTGCAAACTGCACAAAAAATACATATTCCATTTTCATACAACTCAGCCCTTTTCACATTTCACATCAGATGTTTATTTCTCACACGCGGAGAAAACTAAGAACCTTATATTACTCATAAAGATGTTTTTTTTTTTAAAGATACACATGCTATATATATGAACGCTATAGCACATAACCAGTTTTCGAAAACCTATTTCACACCCCGTGCATAAGTCATGAGCTTTAAGACGGTGAATGAAATTGTAGCAATCCTGCCGTTAAAAATTGTACCTGTGTACAAATATTGCAGATAAGCATTGGATTCTTGGTGACCTCCATTCCATTTACACTCCAGGTTTTTCATATATTGGAATTGTATTGTTTGCAGATTTCAAAAACCCATCAGTTCTCATTGAAGGCGTGTTATTCCGAGCGCGCTACTTGGGCTCCACCCAGCTGGTCTGTGAAGGGCAGCCGACTAAAGCAACACGAATGATGCAAGCGGAAGAAGCCGTGTCTCGAATTAAGGTAACGTAGGCCGCACAAAGATTTTTTTTGTCCGTCTCATTATATTTATAACTTTTTCCACCGTAAGAATCTATAAAACTTTTATAAATACCCTTTATATCAAATAAAAAATGTACCCTCCGCATAGTCGCTGTGAGATTTTTTTGCGATGATACGACGGGACAGACACTCTCTCCGGACCCTTCACCGGCAATTAGAGTCTCTATTAGTTTACGTTATAATGTCTTGTTTTCTTTTTCGTCTCCTTTTTTTGGTTTCTTGCTTCTTTTTTATGCGCTTGTATCTATTTGTTGTCATTTGAGTTTGGGTTGTTTTGTAGTGGTATTTTTTATTTATTCTTCTGTATGCTTCATATTATGTTTGTTTTAACGTAGTAGACGCTTCAAGCTGAGCATTTTATGTGATATATAGTGATATTTCTCTAAACCCTTTTATAAAAAACCATTTGAAGTATTGTATAAAACATCCTCAGTCCATGAACGCAGTTTGAGGATTCTTCAATCATAATTTTTCCCTTGAACTTTCCCATCACTATATTCCTTTGTACATATTTACAAACAAAATTTTATCCCCTCACTTTATTTTCCCAGAATGCTGTAAGTAACCTTGATCCAAAAAATGTGCAATGCATAATCGAAAAGTATAAATAACTTAAACTACTGTATAATATGATCCGATGTGATCTTTCAAACTGTGCCGAAGTAATAATGGTTAATGAGCTCATCAAAGGAGTCTGGACCGACAAATGAAATTTTACTCAATTTCTTGTGTAACAAGTTACAAACTTGAGCATTTTGCTTTTCGCATCATATTTATTATTATGGATAAGAAGTTATGTATTATTTTATTACTTTTTAAGCAGCTCTCTGTTGCTACTTCGTATCTATATGTTTATACGTGACATTATATATTCAAAGAGATAGGTAGGCTCATTCTTTTTTTGAAGTTAGGGTGCATATGTACAAAGTAATTAATTAATGTGTAAGCAGGCTTACGATCCGTACAATAAAAACCATTGTGTTCATCCAGGTTATATATTTTTGTAATTTTGTAGGACACACATATATCTTAGTTGAGAGAAGTGTTATTTGGAGCATGTGTAATCTCTTTGTGTCCCTTGTGTATGTATGTATTATTATTTAGTCCCGTACCGTATATCTGTCCTTGGAATTATTATTATTTACCGTTTAATCCTTCTCTAAGTAAATATATGGCAGTGATGTAAGCAAACGCGATTTACGACTGCTAAAACCCATCTTTTTGGTATAAGTACGAAAATTGTTCCTTCAAGCACCATACCAAATTTCTTATTCGTTTTTATAGCATGCTAATTTGTCCTTACATGAATGTCCGTCCGTAGACTGTAAACCTCTTTCCGTTTCTGTCATGGGAAAAGTTTTGGCAGCGAAAGCAGAGCCGTTTTTATAAACCCTCTCTTGTCCGTCGTAGTATCAGTGTCAGTTATAGTTTTTGTTTTTTATTAAAGGCCAATGTGTGCTTTATTTAATTGTCGGCAATTGGTACAAAGCTTTTGATGGTTACTTTTATTCTGTTCTTGATCATTTAAGAAGAAAATCTTTTTTAAATATTGTGTTATTGTCCGTTGTAAAAGTTTATTTTGGAAAATTTTATTGTGTTTTGCCAGTTACAGAATTTTACTTTTTATTATTATTATCATTATAGATGGGCAGGAACGGACTTTGCTTGGACATAACAAGGACTAATTATAGTTAACTATGTTTATGTGATTTATTTGTCCCATTTTAAAAGTAATTTTTGTCCATATAATTAATACTTCTTCATACAAACACATATACAAGCACAGATTTTTAATTTGGTTGCTACATTGTATACATACATACATATTTGCAAGATGGCTAATTAGACATATAATGGATAAGTGCTTATCCGGATCATTAACGTGTAAGAAACTAGGTAAATAATGTTTGTTACGATTATGACCCACCCTACAGAAAAACCACATTTTCTCTCCTTTAACGACAAAGCAGAAAACCTGAGCCTTTTTATTAGCTCTTTTATGTACATATTACATACCATATAAAATCCGTATTAATTATTTGAAAGCGCGTATAAAACTTTCATATAAAAAATTGGAACTTAAGTGGAACTAGGCTCTGAGGCTGTTGTGTATAATATTTGTGACACACAGACCCAAGTGGACCAAAGTGATCCCTCGAGTGAGACTGAGCCGCTTGGAACCCATAATGTGTCCGACTCAGCAGAGCCCATGCACAACAATAAAGGGGAACAAGCACAGTCCCAATATGAAGACTATCTTTATGCCGAAGACGATGACTCTGGAGATGAGAGTTGTGCAGAGTCAGAGTTTTTTCACAAAGGTCACCACATTCAGTCCCCAACAGCACGCTCATTTCAAGGTGCTTGTTTTGGGGGAACGAGTCCAGGCGACCCAGGGACTCTTCCCCCTTCTGTTCACTTCGGACCTGCTTGTGGTTCCGCCCTCCCTGGCACCATGTTTAGACTCAAGTTTATCGGCTCACTTGAGGTTGACGAAGAAGTCGGCAGTGGCAAGAGACGGAGAAAGCGTCCAAAAAAGACTATGGTTGAAGAAGCTGTTTCAAAAATGAAGGTGGGATATGATCATAAGACTCTCTAAAAAATACTACGGTGGTGCTCAACTTTATATTTTACTTTAAAACAATCCAAACAACGACAACAACTACTACGAATATAAAAACAAGAACAAGTTTGCACAAAATCATTATATCCTTTTGTCCTCTCTCTATCCCTTGTTTTTTATCCTCCTTCCACCATAATATTGATCCTTGCCGCAGTAAGCGTGTGGAATGAATGATGAAAAAGAAAATGTTTTAGAGCTTTGGCAAATACATACAATGGCTCATGGCTTTTTTTAAAAGATGATGAAAGCTTAGGATTTGTGTTTTCCCGTTAAGTATGCGCTTGTGATTTTTATGTGTATCTCTCTCCACCACCGTGCGTCTAGGCATTACTTATTTTAAAAGCTTTTTTAAACATCCATTATATATATAGCATGCATGCATGGTGAAAGTAGTGGTACCGTTGTAATGTAATAAGAAAGCAGTAGTTGCATGACAGTTTTTCTTTTACTTTCACTTTCAATGCAAACATCGGAAGTGTGTATTTAATAGTAGTAGTGATGATGCAGAGAAGATTGAAAAAGAATCCTCTGCGTATATTTTTCTCGCTCTTTTTTTATTCGATGCTATCTTATGCTGGGTCAGAAGAATGAAGTGTTTCTCTCCCCTGAAGGAGATTAGATTTGTTTAGTAGAAAAATAAAAATTACATTGAAGAGGAAAAGAAAAGATTTTCTTTCCCGTTTCGAAACTTTTTTTTTCAAGTAACAAAAAAAGCTATACATGTAGAAACTTTTTTTCTCTTATTTGTGCTCTACATATCATGAATTGTGTTCCCTTTTGAATTGCTGCGTTGGTTGTGATTGTTCTTTGACTCTCGCTGTCATCTCTTTTGTGACTCTTTGTCATGTTTGATGACCATCCCTTCTTGTGGACACAGTCCTTGGTAAGAGCCATTTTCTTCTACTATATATCTCATGTCTTTTTTCCAGAAAACAAAACAAACCAACTCAAGATTTTCATTATCTCTTCCTTTTTTTAGTAAAAAAATTTAAAAAGAAATATAAATTGTTTTCTAGTTCAGGTTTAGTTTGGAAAACGTGTCAAGCCTTTTTTATTGATTGTTGAATTGTTTCAACATTCTCATGAGTTTTTTTATGCATGCTATATCAATTTATTGTGTCCACACAATTTCCAATTACATTTTTTATCAAAGTTAGTTTAAAGAAGACAGAAACCTAACCAAAGAGATTTTTTTGTTGACCTTGATTTTTACAGCAAAACCACTCTCTCACTCTCCTCCTTTGTAACAAACCTATATACGGCAAATAAAATGTGATTGAAAACATAGCTGAATTTGTATTATCTAGTTTAAAGCTATCTATTTATAGCCACAATCCCATAGTCTAGTAGCGAAAATGTACCTCATTTATCTGTAAACGTTCCATCGATCTTATTTACAAACGTCGGCGTTTTTTCTCTTGAACATGATGTCTCAAGAAGATTTGGTATCCCTCTGGAGCTTATACAACAAAATCATACTTTATTAGCTGGTGTATAATAATATGATGTATGCTTCAACTAGTCTTTTCTTTGTAATCGTTTCTAGTGCTTAATTTTATAGTTACATTTAGTTTAGAAATGGTTATAGTTGTAATAATTTTTATTATTGTGATATTTAGTTTTTTAAACTTGTTTCATTTTAAATCGGCACATATTGTACACTTTTTTACTCTTCATTCTTTCCGTTACTTTACTTGAGGCTCCATCCTTTTCCTCTGACCATCCGAATAAGTCGAGCTGGAAAGCCAAAAGTGCACTTGGAAGAAGAATGAACATTTGCGCGTTGTTGATGCACCATTTACAGTGATTTTTATTGGGTTGCTTGCATTCATAAACCTAAATTGCTACAATGATTTTGTATTGATGATTCAAATTCATAGGCTCCGGAAGGTGAGACGCAACCAAGTACTGAAGTTGATTTGTTCATATCAACGGAGAAAATTATGGTGCTCAACACAGACTTAAAGGTAGTTAAGATGTTGAATTGAAAGCATATCAATTGCATGTCATTGTCAACGAATTTGATACAATTCACATCATTAAAGCTATGCTATACTCACCCCTCATAGCTATTATTATAATTGCCTTATTTTAAGCATTTTATGATTACCTTTTTTACTGTAAAGGGATATTGGAGCATAAAAAAAAGTTAGGTACTAAGCCAAGGGTCTCCAAGAGTCTTACAAAAATGATTCATATTTCTTGCAGGTGGTTGTTCCGAAAAGTAAAGGAGAAATCCTGGGCGTGGTCATAGTAGAGTCAGGTTGGGGAAGTATGTTACCTACCGTTGTAATTGCCAACCTTGCACCAGCCGGGGCTGCCGCACGCTGTGGACAGTTAAACATTGGGGATCAAATCATTGCAATAAACGGTGTCAGTCTTGTAGGACTTCCTCTTTCTACGTGCCAAAACTATATTAAGGTATGAAGACTATATATTTCTTGATTCAAGAGAAAACTTTGCGTTAAATCCATAAATAACATTGTACGTATGTTATAAATAACTTTAAAATGATTCTTGTCTTGGATTTCAGAATACAAAAACGCAGACTGTGGTCAAACTAACGGTAGTACCCTGCCCTCCTGTTGTTGAAGTTAAAATAAAACGGCCAGACACAAAATATCAACTTGGTTTCAGTGTGCAAAACGGAGTAGTAAGTAAAATAGCTTTTAGACGTATAATGACCATAAAACTGTATCCAAAATTGCCAGAATTGATGCATAAACAATTTATCTTATCGTTGCAGATTTGTAGCCTTCTCCGTGGTGGAATAGCTGAACGTGGTGGTGTTAGAGTGGGTCATCGTATTATCGAAATAAATGGACAGTCAGTGGTCGCTGTTCCTCACGAAAAAATTGTTAACTTGCTAGCTACTTCAGTAGGAGAGGTAAGGGAAAGCAGTTACTAGTTTTATGTGCGCATTACTTACTCATCCATTAAATGACATTTTTTCATTGATTTGCTTATGATTTTATGGTTACACAGATCAATATGAAAACGATGCCGACTTCCATGTTTAGACTGCTAACTGGCCAAGAAACGCCGCTCTATATATGATTGCAACAAGTGCCGCCTGTTTCAAAGCAGTTTGCTTCTTCGTTGATATCTCTAGTCTCTTCCATAATATATTACCTCTATATTCAGGTAGTTGAGTCGCTAATTATGAACAAAGTCGTGTCGTATTTCTATTCGTCGTGTGTAGCTGCCAAGCAATGCAAATATGAAACACTTTAATGGTCTCTCTCTCTCTGTGCCGAAACGCAAGATATCATGACTACTGCAAATACATGTTTTGTTGTATCATTAAATATAGTCAAATACTTTAATAATAAACCATATTTATACTTAAGGGTGATTCGTTGGGATCAGTAAAACGTAATAGTGCTGTGTGGAGGCTGATGATCAATGCAAACGTTCTTTTCCTTGAGTCAATACGGCTTTATTGTAAAGATTACGATTCTCTTTTAAATGTACGATTTACAGTTGCAGGCATCTCATTTGCTGATGTAGAAGTAAATACTCGTAAACGTAAATCTATCTAATAGGTATATTAAAAGATTAGCGTTACGGTTACTGAAAACGCTTACAAATCATGAAAGTTCGTAGAAAAGTAGAAAACAGAATGTTTATATGTTTTAGTCGGAATGGAATGGCTATCTCTACCATTTTGTGGAGGTCAGTGAATGGTTTGGGTCTCATGTGCCTTCAGAATGGCTTCGATGTATGGGAACAACGTTACGATATTGCTTTTTAAACCAGGATTTGGTGTCTTTTGTTTTGCACCGACTTTCTTTTGTTACCCAAACCTTTCGCTTCGTATCATAATGAGGCGACATATACCGTTGTATCATTTGTGTAATGTATGTAATTCGTGTGTGAGTGGGATACTGCTATGAATATGATGACCGTTTTGAGTTAATACCATATTAATTACTGAATGAAATTTTAATACGTAATCTCTTGACCAAGCCAGAACAAATCATAGTTTTAATCTCTTGATCGTTTACTGCGTAGTATGGAAATTTTCTTGTTGTTTCTGCAAGTTTAATTCTCTCATGGATGAAAACAGTGCAAATAAAACTTGTAGTAACCGACTCTTATGTTACCAGTAACAAATCCGTGTGCCATAACTATTACACACGTTAAGATTTTGTGTTTTACTAGTTCAGTGTGTTTAACCAGCTTGTGTATATTGATTTAAGTAGGTTTATAAATAACGTCAAATTTATAAGCTTCGTAGATTATAAGCAACAGTCGAGGTCGTGGGTAAGGGACTTGGAGATAGTGGTTGGTGAATACCTTCTAATGAGTAATAATTTATTGTCAAATGGAAATATAATGCACCTAACTTGGGTTCTATCACTGTAAACGGAAGTGATACCGTGAAACAAAAATATCAGCGCATAAAATACTTACTATTGAATATGTGGCTAAAAGTTAGTTAATCATATCCTGAGTTAATTACAGTGCGTGCTATAGCATAATTTTTTGTATACGCTACAAACCCAGCTTTTTAAATCTATTTTAAAGAAAATTCGTTTTACTCTACTCTACAAGCTATATTATACAAACATACTATAGTAAAATTCTTCCAGGTCTGTACTACCGGACTTAACTCTCAAAAATTGGTAGTTTGTATTCTAACTGCTAGTGTAATAAGAAATAATATTAGTAGGGAAATTACTCATTATATATCAGGATGCTTCAATTAAAGCAATTGCGAATACTTGCAAAGCTGCATCGCAAGTGGATATAGCTGTCGATGTAGGAAACTAGATGTTTTAGTACGCGAAATTTTGTTACTCTACGAATTTACGAAGGACATATTGCACTAATACAGTGTAGTGCTTAAAATATCCTTTTCTATAACTATATAAATTTGTATGGACTTCGTATATTTATTGTTTAAATGTGGTAATTAACTGTGTCTTATAAAATATAAGTAAAATATAAATTGGATGTAAAAATAAAAGCGGGTTAGCTAGCCTACAATGGATATATGAATATCATGGAGTGAGCGTAATAACGCATAAGATAAACTACTTCGCTACGCTATAAAATTATGAGCATAATGCAAAAAATTGGGTGAAAGATTTCTGTGAATGCTTTTATAATAATTTTAGATAGAAGGTGAGTTGTTCTTAAAGATGTAAATGTCGAAGCCATAAAAGCTTCCAAAATGGCACGGAATGGCATTTTAACTGTAATACTCTCTAATGCAATTTCATTTACATCGTACATGTAGTCAGTCAGTATAAGTCGTACATCTACTATAGCTATGTAAGTGTATCAGATACTTAAAAATTTTCTTGTGAATTCAAGTGTTCTTCTCCATGCAGTCACAAGAAAATAACTTGATACTTTAAATTGTGTTATTAAATTTAATTACAGTTTTTAGTATGGTAAAAGGCTTTGTTACGAAGATGTGTAATGTCAGGCTTTAAGTGTCAACTGGAAGTACTTAAGAAGTTGTAGTAGTAGTTTTTAAATGAAGAATTAAAAATATGCTTTGACTCGTCTAAATATCGACTATCATTAGTGATGTACTTTATTATGTTTAGTATTGTAAAATACAATGTACTGATTTATTAGAACAATACAGACTTTGAGTTGCAAATTTACTGTACTCATGAGACGTAGGTAAAAAATCATCATACTGAATATCTCCAACAATAATTATTTTAGTAGCGATGGTTTATAGAACAAAACGTTAGTTCTTGTGTAAGAAATGGCTGATTGACACATTATAGTCTAATGAGTGCATGGAAAAGAGGTAGGGCGGGAGGAATCGAGACCCAACTTTATAACACCTCATTATTTATGAAGTATGGTGAAGAAATTGGAGTATGCTTGTCGATTATTATGACATTATTATTATTATGGTGTATCCACTTACCAGGAATTAGAATGCATTAATATAAAAATGATTATGTCGATTATAAACATTGTTTGTTTTCAATTATATCGCATAATATGATATCAAGATAATTACGGTTAGTAAACTATATTATATAGTGAGAAACAAAGACCGAAGATATATAAATAACTATTATAATTTTAGCTTTTACTGTAACAGTAGCTATCTGTCTCTACGGTCAAATATTATATCTATATATATATATATATATCTAAAATATACATGGATAACTAAATAAAAATCCATTAAAATACGATATGCTCACGCGAAGACTGTACCGTTTCACTATTTAATTTGCGTTGAATCACAATCATCATCCTACATGATACCACACGCATTTAATACTGTATGATTACTAAGCACATTTCTAACCGTTCTTGACAGAAATGCTTTCTACGTCTAATGCAGCATGTAGGAAAGAGACGCATTGCTCTTTGCATCATCATATTGAATATGGTCTTTATATGTTTTCCCATTTAGAACATAATTGCTTTTCTCCTGCTATATAACTACAACATGTACAAATTGGCATAAACAAGCAAACATCAAATTGCCTTTCTTGATATTTCCTCAACCTCCCGGGTCCCAGAAGTGATTTATTCACCTTCATACATTCCTCCGCAATACAGGATGACTTCATGCACCATTGCAAAGTGAAAGTAGAAAGTTACGCAGGGATCTGACTACCTAAGCATAAATACAAAATTGCTAAACTAATACTGGAGTGAAAAGAATGAATACGCAGACAGTGTGTTATTATATGCATAAGTACACATGTTATTCGGAAAATCTTTAAGAATGCGAGCATATAATACCACACACAGCCCACATCACATCTATTTGGTTTTCATACCACTGCAAGCACGTTTTAAATTAGATTTTCTCCGTGAATCAAGTCGAAAAGGAAGAGCATAACATAATCTAGCTCCCTTCCAGAATGCCTTACTTCCCTTTGAAGATGAAGAAGGATGTATACAATACACCTTACATATTTTTGCCATAAACCGTAAAACCAGATATGAAAAGTCGTGGTTGTACATGGTATAATGTTGTGAGTGAGAAAGATGATGCATTGTATTTATATTGTGTAAATACATGTAATATGCACTTTTATGCATATAGTAAAAGTTGTAATTTACGTTTCACAAGCCGGCCTCTGCTTTCACAAGATTTTAGCCTCAAAGTGCAAGACTGACTTGTGAAATAACAACATTACTATGCTTTGCCTCAGTGAAGCTCACACACGGTAATGCAATTTTCAGGAAATCTCACAACACTAACTTTTTTCTTAACATACCGTTGAAAACGTAATGTAAAGTTGCACGAACCTACAACCAATACACAATGCTAGTGTGTCACGCAAACCAGCGATCACGCTAGTTTTATATGTTGTCAAAATAATGACATTCCCTCAATGAAATTTCTGTTGTTAAAAACAAGTTTCCAAAGTTTCCAACTGATATAAAAAGGTTTGTTGGAAAGGATTGTTGCGCTGTTAATGTAATCTACAGTACTAGCTTTAGGTGACATGGTGTAAAATTCTGGTTTGGTTTGTGTGGTCTACCTTTGTAGTCTTTTATTATGAAATTTAGAAATATGATTTCCTTGGCCTTAAGTGTCTTTTTTGTTTGAAAGCATGCAATGTTCTTTATTAACTTCAGGTTTAGACTAGTGCAACCCAAGGGTTTTAACCGGATTTATTATATATTTTGCTATATCATTATTTTTCCTCTTTCAATATAACCATACTGTGGTTGGTTGGCATTTCTAATATAGCCAAATTGTATCTAATATATATAGTTGAAATATTGCATACATATATGGCTTATCATAAACATCACTTTATTGTTAACCTCTGTCACATGTGACCTTCTACTATATTTGTTACGGCAATCAATCCTTCTCAAGCTCAACCAATCGTTAAAGTTGACTTTCAGCTTTACTTTCAACGCTCATAAAAATGCTTTTCAGTTGTGAAGCTTTGGCTTGCTGAATTTTACAAAAGTAATATAATGAACAGGAGGGCATTTTATGCTAGTTAAAACAAAGATTGATGAAAACGGAAGGGACTACATTATTTACCAAGTTTAATAGATGCAAAGGATTTTATCGTTTTAACGGAACAAAGCAGCTTTTTTCTTCGATGCACACTACTTTGCCTGGTATATCAACTATGAATCTGTATTTACACGCAAATTAAATATTTTTACTTTAAAGGCAAGTACAACTTTCTCCAAAACTCTGGATAAAAACCCAAAAGTTGTGCAAGTAATTGGAAGGTTAATAACCAAATTTAAAAGGATGCTCTAACATGAACTGATAAACTGTCTCCAGAATACACTTGCAAGTTTAGAATGTTATGTGTAAACCGGAAGCACCTGACATTTGTGCTATACATGAAAAGCCCAGCATCACATCATGTAGTAGTTGACATGACAGGAGCAAATGCACATGGTTATACATAAGTGCCAACAGCTCTAACAACCACCAAAAGCAAACTCATAAAGATATTTGTCCAAAGTGACATGTTGTCAGCAGGAAAAAACCGAAACTAAAATACAGAGAAGTACAATAGCGCCGTGGTAAGCACCTGGCTTTCTATGTATATTGCGCACATATGAGTCGAAAAGACGGCGATAAAAGGGCAATATTGTGAACGATCAGACAAGTGCACCAACGGCAAATACCTTTCACAAGGACATCTTCGTCATTTGCCAATCTCAAGTGAGACCCATTAAATGCTATTGCTACATATAATATGTTAATCTATATAGTGAGCTTTCTCTTGCCCTTTCTCGCTTTCTTTTTTTACATTTCAGATCATTACTTTTCCTTACATAGAACATTTCTGTTTAACACTCCAGTTTAATAATTCATAGGAAAACCTTATATAGACCTTGCCGGAACTGTGAGACGAAAATATATATGAAAATAACTAAATAACAATCACCAAACAAATTCCGAATCTCATGGCAAGAACAATCCATTGTGCATTTTCATCTTGAGACTGGAGAAAGTCACATGGCTCCGTCTGGGTTAGACGAGATTTCATTAAAATCCGTCATTTGTTTTGGAACAAAAGGAAAAGGTCATTTAAATACTGATTTTTCGGCTCTAATACATATAATTATCTTTGTAAAGATATTTCATGTATCCTCTTTTGTGTGCGTCAGCGGTTTAAAAAATACGACTAGTCGGGAATACACACCGTGCTTCCCTCACCGCTTGGGAAGTATCAAAGGAAAGTAAATGGCGAGGAGCTGATTGTGTGAACTTTCTTGTGCAAGTATTGAGCTAACCGATTATCCAATTCTCTTTTAGTAAACTTGAGCCGGTACGTAATAGACCACTAATTGACCTTGAAAGTTTTTCTTGTCTTGTGCATGGCACATTGGGGTTTAATCCAACGAACAAAGAAAATTTGGCTTCTGGTGCAGTAATGCTTATGAAACAAACAGGTTACAATAAAACCGGTTTCAAACAAATCAGCAGTGTACAAATTCGTGGATAGCATGCTTACTTAATAATTCCAGACCAGACGCTAAAAACTGTTTTGGGTAATATATTTGTAACTTGTAACCGTGTGTATCTTAATACAATATATTATGGGACTATTTTAACAGAGGTATTCTCACTTCTTAATATATTATTATTATGCTATATGAAAATGTAATATGCGTGCCTGGATGCAATGTTCTAATAATATCAAGTTTACTCCATAAAATTTAGGCTTTCTTATTCTGTCTATTTTACTTTTCTGTGAAAGCTTTCTAACAATCTTACAACATACCAGCAATTCAATTAAGCTAGGTACAGCGTTTGACTGTGGCCAGACAAACTCTAACATTCCATATTCCCGCATAACACCGCATTTTGAAGGAAAAATGAAAGAAAAAGTAAATATTAAAAGTTGAACTAGAGGTTCGTTGTTGATGTCGATTACGAACATATTGCGAAGTAGAGAAGGAAAACAGAGTTGACGTGACCACGAAAAGTAGACTTGTATGAATGTATTCGCATATGGGTATGAAAATAGAAGAATGGGAGGATGGCCGGGTAAATATAGGAATTGCAGTTTGTCCAAGCTCCGCAACGACAACCAGAGGAAAAGACACGCAATTGTCAAATACCAAATTCATCGTTCCAAAATCCGCATTTGTAATTCGACCGCCAAGGAGTCATCAAAGTCAAGGTGTTAGTCTTACTTATGCTCACCACGAAAGTGGTGTTTCCGACCTTATCATAATGCTGTCGAGCCCTCAGAGTGAAGATCAAGGTCATCAAGATCAGATTAGTCCATTGTCAGAATTGAAAGAAAGGCTTTCAAGCATGAATGTTTCTTCGAATGTTACTACACCGCAAATAACTAGTTCTGCTCAAGAAGAAGTTGCTCCAGTATCAGAAGAAATAAACGGGAGAGGCAAATTTGTGTCAGAAGTACAACACAACAAAATACCGTTGGGTGAAAGTGACCATCCCAATTCGCCCCAAGATACCTTAGGTTTAAAGAAAGGAGATTCTGTGTCTAGAAAGGGCTCATCATCGGGCGAATCATCTAGAAAATCTAGTGATATGAACATGAAGCGCGTTAGTTGGGTAGACGAATCTGAAATACGTAGTGTGGATAGCAAGGTACGCAACAATTCGAGGGAAAGTAAAAGAGAAAGTGGGAGAAAGTCTAATATTAGAGCAGGGAATCGAAGTCCAGCAAAAAAACATAATGGATTCTGTTTGGATGTGCTTGATGATGATCAAATTGGAAAACGAAGCGGAGAAAAGTCACGCATTCCTGTTATTTCAAGCAGTCCCATCAATGGAGATTATCCCACATCTTGCGAATTTTATAGAAGACGAATGCTAGAGGAATGTCTGTATAACACCCCTTCAACTCCAGCAGACAACTGGTATGGATATTCGTCTATTCAGAGATACGCCGGACAAAAGGTAACTTGATCATTTGGATACCCGAGACAAATCTATTGCTATTACTTTTTTTGCAATTCCTCACATGATACTATCCCTTATTTTATCAGGTAATAAAAAAGGCTGCTGCCGAACAGAAGAGACTAGAGCAAGACCTGTCAAATAGGCGTAAGACTGAAATATGGATACTCGGGAATGATGCTGAGGATTATATAACGTCTCCACCAGTAGCACCGCTGCGAAAGAAGACGACACGATTAAAGCCGATGCAGAGAGTACAGTAGAAGATTACGCTGTTGCGCTTTTACTAATGACATTTACTATTTTAACTTTAACTTTGCAGTAACTCTTCAACTCATATGTAGGTACGGTACAATACAACCCAGTAACTGAAGTAAATGATGCTATATGTGTACTAAAGTAGGTGTATCATTTCAAAGCAATATAACAATAAAGTCAAGTTTAAACCTTGTATCCCTGAAAAAACTTTGCGTGTATTTATTTATGTGGAGTCGTTAAAAATAGTTCCTTTAATGGACATACATACATCACACAATATCATTCAAGCTGGCCCACCACCTTTATGTATATAAATTAATTCATAGATATATATATAATTTAGGGGATGTATCTCTGTGTATACAATAAACTGGCAACATGAAAATTTATGATTTACAACCGCTGCATCATCTATACATACGATGCAATAAGAATAAATGACTACTTTTATCAAATTACGTACATTTGAATAACCTTTCGAATTAAATCTATGTAATTTTCTCCTATATAGTCGTAGTAGCCAATCAAAACTTAATTTTGCCCTTCCTTTTTAAGCATGAAATTGCGTTTATTCATCATCATCGTCATCATCTTCGTCGATATCCACGTCATCATCAGTGGCATATTCAGATTCCTCAGATTCAACTTCCTTTTCTTCTTCCTCGTCTGAAATGTCCCATTGTGGATGCTCTTCAATGTGTTTGGCTTCTTGGACGTCAAGCTGTAATAAGTTACGGCGGATTGTAGAATGCATATCTCCAGATTTTATAATAGGAAACCCCATTCGAAATTTAATGGTTGCTTACCTTAATTTCTCGCATTTGATCAAATCCTAAAAATGAGTCTGATCGAAGGCAAACTGTGAATTTGTAGTGTCCTGGTTTTCTAGGTGCAGTAAACTGTAGCTGGCATTCTTCTTGTCTAATAAGGTTGGTCACCAGATAAGGGGCTGTTACAAGTTGCTTATTTTTTCTATCGCTGACATACGTCCACCAATATTCTTGTTTTATCTACAAATAACAACATTTTCATGAGCACCAGGAAGGTATAGCAGGTAAATAAATCAATTAATTAAAAAACTAATACCTCAGGAAAATAGGGACAGTGAACTGGGTGAGATATTTTGCTCTTCCCTTCTAAAGCCCTTTCTTTGTTCTTTGCCAATCTTGACTGACATTTCTCCCATTCATCATCGTCATCTTCGTTCCCACTTGGACCCTTTTCCTAGGAACAAAACAACTTGATTGCAATACTAACTCACTTTCATTAGTTATAATGTGCATAATAAATTTCAGTAAAGAGGGGTAGTACCTTCTCCTGGTTTTCACTCCCACTCTCCGTGTCTGACACAGTACCATCACTAGCACCTTCATCCTCTGAATCATCTACAACATCTGGAAGTTCTTTGAGTTCTCTGGGCTTCTCTTGTTCTTCAGGTTTGGCAGATTTTGGTAAACTAGCATTTTTCTTTTGGGGTGGGTGCTTGGCTTTACCACTTGCCTTTTTAGCTCCACCTTTTTTCTTCTGCCATACAGGTTTCTTATTCTGGGCTTGCGAACTTCCTTCGCCATCTTCTCGGTTTTCCTTATCTTCATCTTGGTCATCATGTGCACCTTGAGTGGATTCTGAAGTTTTCACAGCTAAACTTTCTCCTTTAAGTAGACTACCCATACTGTTTCTGGTCAAAGTTACAGTTACCGTTACAATAGCTCCGGCTGTTACAATTGCTGACTGTTCGTCATCCAAAACTACACGAAAAATACAACAGCTGTTAGTAATATCGCCTTAGGCCATAACAGTTTATTGTTATTTTGAGAATTAATCATTTAAAAAGTAGGTAAGTAGTATTTGTCCTGATGTACCTTCGGTTTGAACTTTAAAATCAATCAAGGGCATAGATGCACATACTCTCATTACATCTGCATATTGGTCATCAGAAAGACCCTTTAAAACATTTCTACGATCCTCATCCTTCATCTGGCAGAACTGCTGAACAGTTGAAATTTGACGCTTTTTCGACATAAAGTACTTTTGCATATCTTCGGTGATATGAGGAAGTTGCATCATTGGGCTTCTAGTTTCCCATAAAGCTTGTACAACCATAGGGGACATTTTCATCACAGATTCGATAGTATCCAATGTTGGAAGACGACCAACTAAACAACGAAAACAACCATTTGTAAAGCATTCACAGTTTCCTTCTATCCTCCCGTGATTAAAACAAATAAGCGTGTATTAATACTTTACAAAAAATAAATTATTCAACTTACTTCTACCAGCATGTGCCAACATAATAAGCTGTGACACGCAAGTAACCATTTCTTGAATTAAATAAGGACATTTTCGGATAACCAACTGTCGATCCAGTTCTAAAGTATTAGGAGGGAGTGGCATTCTCGACAAATGGGCATGAAGCAACGCTCTTGCTTTTATGGAATAATGAAAGCACAGGGGCCTTTCTTTATTTTTCTCATTCAGATTTGGTAGTTGTTTGATTAGCTGTTAAATAAAAATGATAATAGTTAAAACCTTATTGATTTATATTTGAAAACACATAAAAGAAAAAACCATGAATAAAAAATAAATTATACCTGTGGAACTTCAATATTATCACTAACTCTCTCCTGCACTTGTGAATTGTGGCCTTTCTCAAATTCCATTGACGCAGCCAACACCATTAGAGCTCTTTTAAGTTGCATCTGAGGAGTCTTATGAAAAAAGTAGTAGTACAACTGCGTTGTATCCAGTAGAACCTATTGCAATAACGAACACGACTCAATTAAAGTCTAAACTATGTAAAAAACGTTGGTTCTACTTTAGTTTGTCATCTAAAAACATTCTCTAGTACCTTGTCACTTGAATACTGAATGGATCGATACCACCAAATACCGACAGTGGTAGGTAAAGCTATCATAAAAACAAGGGCGTACAGACCAAGAACCCACACTGAATTTTCCTTGTCAACAATCCACGATGGTAAAGCGATACCGAAACTCATAGCACCAGGCCCATCTGGATTACCGTATTTCTCCCAATTTCTTCTAGCAGTGTCGTCTGTCAATGCTTGATACGCTGTAAACAAAATAATACACGACTGGTTTAAAATCCATCATAAATATGATTTTACCTTTGCTAAAATGGTCAAAGTCTATCAAAGCTAAGAATATAAAATTAAACTTACCTTTAGTAAGTTTCATAAACAGCTTCTCATCTCCCGTTTCCTTGTCAGGATGGTAGATAAGCGAGAGCTTTCTATACGCTTTTTTAATTTCACTGGCGGATGCACTCTATAAAACAAACAATTCATTATTTGCGTCAGATTGTCACAAAAACACTTTAAATTCAATCCCGAAAGCAAATTACAGTTTAATATTTAACCCGAAGAACTTACAAGTGGCACTCCAAGTATTTCATAAGGATCAAAATTAGCATATTCATAATCGGTCTGGGTTATCTTATATGCCACGAAAGCAAACAAAATCCATCCGAACGTGAGGGCAATTCTAATAGCTAATCTTTTCAATTTTTTCCTCGGCTCCTTCCGTTTCAGAACATCTTCTTTAACTATACATGCATCACAATTACACTGAACTCCGGAGCGCTTCTCTTCTGCAAAAAATTAAATCATATACAGATTAAGTTTACACTAACCTTTTGAAATACCATCTACATTAATAAAATATTTTATTATATGCATTTCTTACTTGGTTTATCAGGATTTGGCCAGAAATAATATGAACATGGAATAAGAATTAAACCTAAAAAGGCCATAACAAAGTACAGGAAAGTGTTTCCACTCTCATCATATTGGAATTTTTGGCCCATCTTGTACTTCTTTTAATACTACTTCCTCTTCTTCTTTATAAAAGTAACCCCTTCTGTTGATTGCCTTCCTTCCGGTGGTGAAAATCAAACTTGATTTTTAAAACGCCACATCAGCCCCTCTGTAAGACAAAAAACAAACCTAATTACATGTGTACTTTATATATCCTCAACACAAATTACTCTTTAATCTCACAAATTAAAACAACATCCACCACGTCACCTACTACACTTTAATTTAATACCGACACCATTAAATTTTAATGGCTTGTCAAGTTCCATTGTTTTCATTCAACAAAAAACAATCACCCATTCATTCACTACCATTCAATTTTCCCTTGTCTTAATCAATCTAAATTAAATATCCTTTCAAAATAATTGATTAATTAATCCCACCTCTGACTTAATACCTTTAAATTCTTATTTACTCCAAATTAAAATCGTTCGAAAATTCTCACTATCACTTAAAAATTCAATCTACTTTTCGCCCACTGTCAACTTTTGACATTCCACCCAAACATTTTCAATTTTCAAAACAGATGTTCCAGCATCAACAACAAGATAGCCACAAATGCCAAATACAAAAATACAACCCAAACCCTTATGTTCTCCAAGACATCCTATGTATCTAAATCGGATTTTAAACTTTATGTATCGTTATGATGTCACTAGTTCACAGCATGCATTGCATGCTTCCTTGCAAATTACATTAGCCGCTTAGCAAAAATTCTCCCATAATAAATCCAATATACACTTACATTTCCTTAATAAAAACTAAGATTTCCCAAGATATTCCAAAAATTATTCTAAACAATGAAGAAACATTAAAAATATTAAATTACGTGTACAAAGAACGATGACCGTGATCTTGAGATTTTGTTAGGGAAATGCTCGTTGCACAATATAAATATGTCAGCATGCATGCAATATTCATACATACTTTAAGTAAAAAAGTAATCTGTTAAGAGCACCGAACATACACAGGTGCCACACTGCCACTTGTTCAAACT
>JAHZNG010002549.1:0-25247 GCA_027744375.1 Orchesellides sinensis
CGACACTGTCCATGGTTGTAATCGTTTGGATTTCAATAAGCATGATTTTAGTTTCCAGATATTTAAAGAAGCGTAAAAAGTGTTAAAAAAGGGTGACAAAAATTCCACCTGGAACACAAGTTTTACATTTTGCAAAAACTTTATTCTCGCAGAAGTGCGAGTTGATAGGATAGTTGAGAAATTTGAAGTGACAAATGAAGGAAGTGAAGTGGTGAGAGAAATAAAGGTTTTTGATGAATCTACCGATTAAGTGTTGGCATGAATTAGTCTGGTTTTTAGACATGACTCCAAGCATTACAAATCTTGGGTGGGAAATAAAGAGGAAATGAAATATGGGAGAAGAATTTTAAGATTTGCAAAGAGGTAGTTAATAGCCACAAGAAAATCAAGGAATGATAAAATTAACTACTCTTATATAAATTTCGGAAATGAATGAAAGACTTTAAAAATGATTGTAATTGTTTTTTATACATAACAACACTCGGATATTCATCGAAAATAATCTTTAATGTTACAAATCTAAAAAGTGCTACTGAGTTTCCACAAGAATTTTATGTGTAAGATATATGTATGTTTGTATGTAGAAGAGCTATGAAATGCATGTGGAAATATTGCAGAAAAAGTTTTTGTTTTTGGCGTGAGAAATAAAATCTTTTTTACGATGAAAACCTGGTAAATATAGAAAGGTTATAGTAGTAGAATGGCGGGGGATATGCCCGCAAGGCATAAGTTGGCAAGTTGGTGTTATGATTTTGGCAAATATTTGCCAAAATAATGTTTTGCGAAAATGCAAAAATAGTTGATAGTATGGTGGGGCGAGATATGAATCAAACATTGCGTGCATGGATGACGAGGTCGTTGAAGGCCAGTTGCGAAAATCCATAATTTGTAAAACGCAAAATGGTAGTACCCCTATGTGACGTTCTTACGACCTTCATTCATAACTACTAATGTATATGGCTTGCAATGAGCCCTATAATATTAACTTATTGTCCAAATTGTTTTCCTCCTATAAACTTGAACAAAAAATACTTAAAGAAGGAAAAATTAAGTGGGTGTGTAGGTTCTTTAGAATTCTATGTGAGTAGGTATTTGTGTGAACCACACCATCAGTGTGTTCTTAATTTCTAGCGTACGTACATGTAATAATACTATAACGTTACCTGGTATTGTTGGGCGATATTGAGTTTTTTACATTTACCTAGTCGCGTGAAGCAAGATGCAAGTCACGTAGCGGAAGTACTTACATTACATACGACTACAGTTATAAGCAAGGCAAGGAAATAAACCATTGAATATATACATCTAACATAAATATGTATTGAGGAATTTTCTGGAATTTTTATCCATTAGTAGAATTTTCTCAATCACAGTAATGAGCATCTCCATTTAATAGTAGGAAATTAGAAAAATACACATGTTGATTTCAACTTTTAACGACAGTTACTCTGATAGAAAAGACAGTAGCCAAAAGTTGTCAACACGTCTTCAAAGCCCTTTAATCTTAACAATGGTGCATAAATAAACCATTTGTTTTCAACGGATTACGGAAGTTACGGTAACGTTACGGAAAATGTGCTTTCTGTCCAATATTATACCTTTCACGGTGTTTTTGTTTAAACATTAACAAGCAAAGCCTATAGAATGTGAGTGAAACCATCATAAACGATCTTAACTGCAATAAAATGTATGTATACTGCGAAAAAAGTATTGTCAAATTACCCTGTAACAAACCTGCCAAATTTTCCCGAAAAACAACTTTCCTGTGATTTAGTTATATTACACTTATTTAACTTAATTGTAATTAATTCATTGTTTTATTGGGCAAGCATTTATATATGTACTCACCCTAACTGCCATGCATTTAATTCTGGCTCTTATTTGGGCAGAGTACGTATATACACGCTACGCTTGCAGTAGTTTCGGTCATTTTAGTTTGTAATAACCAAGTCTACTTGAAAGAAGTAGGAGATAAACACGGATGAACGTTATATACCCCAACTTTTTAAAATTCTATATAAGTATGTAACTATAGAAAGGTTACGTGTGGATGCTTCATATAAGCTCCATAAAAATTTATAGTCAGCCGATATGCCGATGTTAGATTAATTTTTGTGTTCATGGACTGCGGAAATTTGACAGTTGAAAATTCAGTGGTTCTTACAAAGTATGGTCTTCCAGTTTTATAACTACCAGAAAATACATTTTAAGATTTACGAAAGTATTTTCAGCAAAGTTGCGCCAAATTCGACCAATCCTATTTCCACACAAATGTATTGTTGGTTTATAATCTAACTATCAATCGATACACAATGTAACAATCTTCATTTGGGCTTTCAATTGTGCTGAAAAACCATTCGCTTGTGTGTAAATTAGAAGTAAAAAACATAAAAGCTCGAGAATAAATTACAAGAACCAGCCTTTAAACAACTATACTTCATTAATGTGCTAAAATCTCTCCGAAGATGTCGTTAGCTGGCTCGTTAAAAATTCGGCTTGAGTAGTACAGGCCAAAAATTTTGATAATTTTTATGAACATTTCGTAAAAAATTTAATACTTTCGGGGGGTTTTATCAATAATTCGCTCTTAATTTGGAACTTCGCATATCAATTAATAATTGCTCTAGATTTTAGCCGTATAGTTTTCTATTTGTTTTGAAATAAAGTTACATATTTTAGGTACAACCTACATTTTCAATTATGTTAAAATACAACCTCAATTTTCTAATACGCTTAACCAGGTTATGGTCATGCAAACTGGTAACCTCAATTTGAGGATAAGTGTGACGTTTATTTATTATGCGTACGCAAGTGTTTTTTAGATGATATGGGAGCTTGAAAGACTTTCCACAAAGCTCGCAAGAAAGCGGTCTTTCCTTAGAGTGAACCGAAGCCATGTGATTATTTAAAGCTGTTTTACTGCAACAGCCTAGTTCACAAACGCTGCATTTGTACGCTCCATTTCCCGCATGCACCATTTTTTCATGATTTAATTTGTCTTGCCTGGTTGCAAATTTGCATTTATGGCTTTATGCATATTGAACATAAATACGGCTTCTCGCCTGTGTGTCTTGCCATATGAATCTTTAACTCAAAACTTGTTCCAAAGGGTTTTTCACAGAGAGAGCAACTCCACGGCTTAACTCCAGTGTGTCTCGTAACGTGCTGTTTGAGTACACTTTTCCATGCAAACGGTTTTCCACAAGTGTTGCACTTGTATGGCGTTTCTCTCGAATGTACTCTGCAATGGCTTGTGAGGTGACACTTTTCCTTACAAATTGTACACAAAAAAGGTTTGAGAGTAGTACCGGTACCCAGCCTCTATTTTTTCATGGTTTCTCTGCTCAGTAACATTTTGAAATTCTTGTCCACATAGCTTGCAAAAATTTGGTCGTTCTCCAAGGTGTCTTCGAATATGGTGGTGTAAATCGATCTCAGAAGCAAACTGCTTTTGACAGAATATGCAAGGCAGATCTTCAGTTTGGTCATGGCAACGGGTATGTTGACGCAGCAAAACTAAAATAATGAAATCTCTCGTTGCAGTGTTGGCATTTATAAGGGTTTTCCCCATTGTGTTTTCTTATTTGCACTACGAGGTAACTTTCCTTGGTAAATGATTTATGGCAACAACTGAAATTGTTTGGTTTTTCACCAAAGTGTGACTTAATGTGTTTGTTTAGGTCAGAAGATATTCGAAAGGATTTGATACAAAGGGCATTGGTACTGGCCCTTCCCTGAGTGAGCTCGCATGTGATGATGAAAAGCACCTGGATAAATGAACCCTCTGGTGCAAAGGTTACACTTTGGACTCTTTTCCATTTCACGTTTTAACTTATTACTTTTCGGACAACCAGTTTATTCAACACTGCGTAAGAAGGACAGAAGTTGTATGAATTTTCTGCAGTGTGTATTTATATTAACTTTTAAATTTATGACAAGCATGTGAATTTACGTATACAAACTTTGGTTTGTGCGATTATTATGCAGGCAGTGTGAATACGTGTGCGGCTTAAAAAAACCAGGTTTTTAGTATTAATTTTAGGACACGTAGCTCGCTTTAAAAAAAATTATTTGGATATGCCTCACCAGCTTTTTTCAAGAAATGAACAGACGAATTAACGTCTATGTTAAATGTGTTGGTAAGTACAGCTCTATGGTATTAGTAAGTTTGTTTTTAGTAACGTTAATCGTGTCACAAAAATGCCATGTTAGGGATCAATAAGGCAGCATAAAGGGACAGCACTGAATCGATGGATTGCTTGGTTCAGTATTCATATATATATGTTACTCACCTGCTATACATTCCTCTGCATATGTACGTATATTAGTTCACCGGAAACTTGTGTGATGTGTTCTTGCTCCCCACTTGGTCTTCTTTTTATGCTCCCAGATGCATAGAAAGGTCAACAGGTATTGGGGTTTGAGCTTTGATAAACTGTAACCATATATACATATAACACAGTAGGGGACTGCGGTAACAAAGCAAAAACGAACATACCTTAGCATACAATTTGCACATTTATATGAAAATCTATGCCCGCATATACAGGCATACATATGAATGTGAATGAGATAGGATAGAAGCGTATAGGTTAGGATTAAATGAAGTTGAGCCAACGCATGGAAAAAAGGAATGAAGGTAGGTAAGTTGGTGAAATAAGAAAAGTATTGGTTGTTTGTTTACAGTTTGGATGATGCTTTTTTCTATGCGTGACACTTGAATGCCATCTGATTTCAAACTCTGCACGGAAATCAGCAGATATCCAACTTGTGCGTTTAGAATTACAGAATGAGTTAAACATAAATTGTTATATGTATAAGTTGACCTCAATCTCCATATTACAGATATTTAAATAACTATTGACACTTTTACAATTACTTTAGAATTACATTTAAAAACTGGGTCTTATTTAAACGGCAGCAACACAAGAACATTGTGGGAGGAAGAGAACAAAACAGCGCAAATAAATTTGCATTTTAAATGCTGAATGTGGAAAACGATATTTGAAAACTATTTGAACAGTGACTACATTTATAGCATTACTTGTGCGTAAATTGTAGTGGTTTAGTGTTTAACGTACGAAGTGCCAGTAGGGTAGATGTGATATTGATAGAACTACGAACATTACAACTATTCATCATAATGCATAAGTGCATTATTTGCGGAAAGACTTTTTCAATTCCAAGTGAGCTGAAACTTCACATGCCGACACACACTGGGGAACGAAATTACCAATGTAACATTTGTCAAAAGACATTCAAACAGGCAAGCTATCTCAGAATCCATGTTTTAATTCACGCAGGAGTAAAACCACATAAATGTGACATATGCTTTAAAACCTTCACCCAATCAAGTCATTTAAAAATCCACGTACAATGTCATTCCAAACTCAAACCGCACTTGTGTGCGTTTTGCAACAAGGCGTTTGCCCGTCCGAATTATCTTAAGGCACATATGGAGTTCATTCAGATGGGAGTATACATGCGTGCCAGCTGTGCTCCAAAAAATTCAAAAACCTGATAACCCTTCGCACAGTTCTTATCCTCATCTGAACTCATTACTCACTCAAGAAGTCACACGGGTGAGCGGCCACACAAATGCGACAAGTGTCTTAAAGGCTTCAAACAGACCAGTGCGCTAACCTAAAACAAAAGGACTCACACTGGGGAAAGGCCATTTAAATTCATTTTGTGCGACAAGGCCTTTACTACAACGGGTAATTTGAAGATACATCAGCAGACTCATAGTAAGAACGGTAGAAGACACTGTAAAGTCCTTCCGCCATTTATCAAGGCATATTAAAATGCACATTAGAGAAATTCTATTCAAGTGTAAAATCTGTAAGGCAGAATTTTTGATCAACGAAACACTTCAAGAACATGTCCGTACTGTTCACAACGATGGAAATGAATTATTTCAGTGTATACTTTGCAGCAAGTTATGTCGTAGCAACTTAATATTTAGCAATCACATTAGAAGTCACCTTGGAGAAAGACCGTACTTTTGTGAAAGGTGTGGGATAGAACTTGCTAGTAACAAGCGAAGGCATATGCTTAGATGTCAGATCACAAAAAATAAAAAACCATCTGGATAAAGTATGCAAATTGTACAAGTTTCTGAGGTACATACCATATAACGCTAAAGCTCATGGAAGTTAATAATATATTGAGACTATGGCAAAGAACGATGAAAATTGTGGTATTGCTGATTTTGGTAAAATGACAATAAAATTATAGCCTAGTCAACTACAAATGTGTAAGTGTTTGGAAGTGTTGTAATAAAAGCATCGTATATGCAGGAACAACACTTATCAGTTCTCTCTAAAAATATTATTCTTGAATAAAAACTAACTTTAATATAATTTACTTTTCTTTGGCATAAATGTGAGTTGATTTATTTATCTACTTGCTTCGTATTTTTTCAGTAGTTGCTAATGTGACTTTTATACCATCATTTGCCTAGTACAATAACACGTTTGCTGTTTTTATAATATAACTTATTGTAACATAAACAAATCGGATTATTATTCCTTCAAAGTAAACTAAGCATGTTTTAACCCATACTTGGAATTTTCTACATCATGTTTCACCACGTAACTTTCAAGATTATGCAATTATGTACTGTAACAAATCTTGGTAAGTACCTAAAATACTATATGTATAAACATTTAAAGAAGACTTGTGAGATATTGTAAATCTTTTCGACTTAAGTAGGGTCCTTACTTTTGAAAATAACAAATCTGACGCTGCACATCGAAAGTACTAATAAAATTAAGTGACAAGTGTTTTTTTATTCATTGAGGCAACTTGATACGTAGCCGTAAATAGACCGTGAAAATTAAAATCCGTTTCGTGATTCTTTCCCTCATTTAAAAACCGATTTGCTTCAAATGTTGCACATAACCTCTACAATATACCCTCTAGAGATTTCTAAAAAGTTTTGTTTTCAAAATTCGAATGCAGGGAAGCCCAATACGTTTTCCGTTACCACTACAAGTTGTTTATTCTTGTTGAAGTAGCCAGGATTCATAGTACTTTCGGTTCCAATTATCCAGCGATCATCCAACGCATCCAGTTTAAAAGTCAATGCAAAAGCTACTTATTTTAACTAAGCAGAGACGACAGTTCTGCTTACGACCTCATAAATATTCGGATTTCAGGCAGAAGAATGTCAATCGGAAATAAAATATTTATTGTGTTCTGCTTAAGCAGTATCAAAATCCTGATTTCCGGCCCGGGGATGTTAATTGGAAAAAGAATATTTCTAGAGTTAGCTTACGGCTTAATCAAAATTTGGAATTCCGACGCCGAGATTTTAATTGAAAAGAGACTAATTCTAGGGTTCAGCTTACGACCCCATCGTAACTCCCGTAATCCGTTAAAAATACATAGTTGGTTGATGCACCATGGTTATTCAGTATTCATTATTTATTCAGACCATATTTCAGCATCATACATGGTGTTACAAGCAGGGTTGATTTTTTTAAAAATAATATCTTATTTTCATTATTTGAAATAACAAAATAATTATTTCTTATTTGTTATTTTGAACAAAAAATAATTCATTATTATATTTCATTATTTGTTATTTTGAGATTCTCAATTATTTTGTTATTTTATTTTGAAAATAATGAGTCATAAAAAGTACACTTTTTGCTGTAATTTCCCTCAAAAATTCAACTTTATGTACCATTTTATTGTTTTGTTCGAAGAAATATCGAGTTTAATGACTAATATATCATAAACTTTAACTAGTTTTGACATTTCTAACCGATAAACATTTAAAAACCCCAAAATTGCGAACTTTTAAAAGAAATTTATGCAGAAAATTATTTGATTATTTTATTTCAAATAATCATTGCATTATTTTATTTTATTATTTGACCTGAATTTGGGATTTCAATTATTTCATTATTTTATTTGAAATAATGCTTTTCAAAANCGATAAAACATTTAAAACCCCCAAAATTGCGAACTTTCAAAAGAAATTTATGCAGAAAATTATTTGATTATTTTATTTCAAATAATCATTGCATTATTTTATTTTATTATTTGACCTGAATGTGGGGTTTCAATTATTTCATTATTTTATTTGAAATAATGCTTTTCAAAATGATTATTTATTATTTGTTATTTGAATGCAATTTTTGCTAAAATAATAAACCCTGATGGATAGTACATCAGTATGCGACTCCAAGTTCAGAATGAGTAACCAGGTTCACATAAACTTTGTGAAATTTCATAATTATGTGGGAACGTCTTTGACAATGCTTAAGGTCATGGTAATTCCTGTGAAATCCCAGAATGCATAGCCACTCTGATTTTAGTGAGATTTATGCTATTAGAATTTAAAGTTTGTTTTGGAACAGGAAAATGAAGTATCTAGTCAGCCTTTAACCTTCTTATGGTTAAAGCAGTCACAGCATCAGCTACTTGATGAAGCCTTTTCAAGACTGAATAAATATTCCAGACGCAACCATTAAATTTTGTATAACCATGAATTTAAAGTAAACAATCTTTTTTCCAATACAAACATCCATGTGCTGCAACAGTAGTATGTAACTGAAATAAATTTCATTTAGTATGTCATAAGAATTTTAAACACAGAGTAACACAAACAATTTAATTGTAGCGCTCTTAAAACTAAAGTAATCTACAAAACTACGCAAGGATAAAATGGATGAGCGGATTCGTGTACTTCTAAATCAATTAAAAAACAACGAGACTGAATATGACGACATGCAGAACACAGAATTGAAGAAGCTTTTTAAATAATTGAGGAGACTAAGTAACGTGCATCTAAATGTCTTTAATGCTCATGTCGTTGCGCATCCTCGCCAACTAATGTAAAACATAAAACAGTGACACCGTGACTAATTTGAATCTGAGTTTGACTCTAGGTCATTAGTTTTGAATGGACAGTAATGTTTCTGTCTGACCTAGTAAGTTGATGTAACATATATTCATAATAACATAATGGAATCGTTCAAGCTATTTAGAAATGGTATATACAGAATATAAATCTCCAACTGTGGAACAAAGGCGCAGATGAGATGGCGGCCAACCTTTTTGTGCTTACGCGTAATTAGAATAATAATGAAGAACATGTTTTGCAGTGTCATTACAACAAAACAACGAGTAGAATATCGTCTCGTTTTAACTTGAAGTAAAAATTAATGAGGATTCACCAAAAGATGAGGTGCTTGAGATAATTGGGGCTAATCGTCGTATTCAAATGTATTTCAAAGAAAATGGTGAAATTCCCAAATGAAATAAAATGGGCCTGGCTCTCGGCACTTCCGCTGGGTACACTTTTGCTGAAAATGGTCACCCCAAGACCTATTTTGACTTTGATTCCACAATTAAAGGGAAATTAACTTTAGTTCGACAGTTTTTAGGCTATGGGCTATCTCAATATATGTATGCATTGGCATATAAGCTACAAGGACTTTTATAGAAATTATTTCGTAGGTTTTATGTTCAGCATTTGAAAGGGCCCAATTTTAGGCGTTAGAATAATATTTACAGTACAACTATTAGTACACCATTTATTTGTTTATTTAAATTAACACCTGTAGTTAGATAATTATGGTTAGCACCTTCAAAAAAAATAGTATTTGACTAAGGCCTACTTTCCAAATTTTTGTAAAGTAATCATCCGTTGGTCAAATTTCTATTTTGTTGAGGAAGAATATAGGGATATTTGTTACGCAAGGCCCTAGTCACTCTATTATTATATGTAGTTAAAGCTAATAGCTTCGAGGAACTCGGAAATAATTGATGTTTTATTTATAGCTGCATTATTATTATTACCTCAGTAATACGATTACATATTACAAAAATTATCCCGAGCTCTCAGGTATGAAATGAAACATCTCATGCGTATGCGCACAGACTCAATTGTATGTTTTTCGAAAATTCATCCTATTAGGTGGTTTCAATCTCCTTGAATAATTTCATGTTGAAAGATATATTTGTTTGAAAGCAAAAATTAGCAAATTCATGCTAAGTATATGCATATTCATTGGTATAAAATACGAAGAAACGGTATATTTTCCTGACACGTGGCATCATTCCCTTTTCATGAATTTTTAGTTCAGATTCAGAAGAATGATATAAATTCCTTATAAAATAGCCTGATCTAACTACGGGCTAGATCCAACCCATCAAATTAACCATGTTGTAATAATAAGAAAAATGATATTAATGAGTCATTGTATGCAACGCAATGTAGTGAGGATCGGCGCGAGAAACATTCTGCATCGATCGAATATAGTTCTTATAAAATATTTCATAAAGGTAGTAAACTAGTATAAACAATCGTAAAAAATCTTTATCGGCGAATAGACAGCTAAGGTTTTCTGCAGATACAACAATTTAACAATAATACTTAATAAATAACACGAATAGCAATGGCAGATGACTCGAAATCTATACCGCAGTCCAGATGCCGCTCTGAAAATATTTGAATGTATTGTATTCACAGACGTGTACTAAATCATAAGTCGCCTTCCAATTTTATGTAGCGACATCTAAAAATAATTCTGTCAATGTCCGATCTCACACAGACAGAAACATATACCTATTTTCTAAAACATCAAAGTTAAATTGCTTAGTTACTGGTCGACTCTTTAGTCAGCAATACTTTTATCGTGCTCATCCTATCCCCTCCTCTGCAACCCCATTGTAAAAGTTATGACAAGCGGATGAATGACAATAATAGCGTGATTACGACCATCAAGTGTTTTGGATATGTATACAATTGCAACTTAAATTGCTGCTAGCCATGCGCAGGAAAAACATACATTCAATGATAGTAAGATCAGATAGCATTGCAATATTAATGGAGATGGTTGGTAGATGACAAAATAATAATGTTGCAAGTTTCAGTGAAATGCTATGTATGACAGTAATATATTTACTTGAGCTTCGTAGTTACTGTCTTACCCCCACTATTACACCCCTGATTGTCATAACAACTTTCTTTGTCGTCTTCGTCATTTTTACTTTTTAGTCCTGTATGTAGTATGCAATCAGCATGCGATATTAATATTACTTCCATTCTTCTACGAAGAAATTCTGCAGGAAAAAGGAGACATATACATGTATGCAGATGCTATTTTAAGAAAACAATTTATGTCAACGTTTCTTGTAAAGATACACGTACGCAAATATAAACTTGGTTGTTAGTGCAAGTATTCATGCACAGAAATATTACAGTAGATATTTAAATGCAGATAGGTAGCTATTTCGATATGATAACAGGATCAAAAAAGTGTTTCATAAACAAAAACCATGAGCCTTGAGATGGGCTTCTTTACAAAATAATTTGAAATAGTCTACAAATAATGTAATGCAGAATGCACATAAGATGCTCTCGTTCAAGTTTCAAACATACATTCAAATTAAACCCATTTCAAAGCGATTGTTGCTTGTTAAGCCCACATTTGAACTGGTATACAATTGCAGCGTAATTTTATATTATTGCATTTCATGCGTGATCTAGATGAATAATTTTTTTAAAGCGAAAGTTTAAGAAGTAATAAAATCACGTTGGTTCTTTCTTGAGCGTTTGTGTATTAGTGTAGTAAGCAAACATTAAATGATAATGATGACGGGTTTCCTGCACATGCGTATTATAATATTTAAATGGGTAAATATTTGTGTTGGAGTAATTGCGTGTGCGCAATTATTTTTCTTATGCGACTTGATTTTCTCGATAGATGAGCATGATTATGTATCTTGAGCGTTTGTGTATTAGTGTAGTAAGCAAACATTAAATGATAATGATGACGGGTTTCCTGCACATGCGTATTATAATACTTAAATGGGTAAATATTTGTGTTGGAGTAATTGCGTGCGCGCAATTATTTTTCTTATGCGACTTGATTTTCTCGATAGATGAGCATGATTATGTATTACTACTGAGGAGTATAAAAAAAACTCGGGTGTAGTGTGTAGGTATTTAAATACTTTTTTTATGAAGCCTATGTAAATATCTCTAGATAATATCGTCACTCCGCTCACCGGTTGAGAAATAGTAGCAGACTAATTAATTTCTAAATTTTTAAAGGATCACATGCATGTTCCCAGGTTGGTTTAAAAATTAAATGTGTGCGCTTACGTGAACAATATTTATTACAGCTTTATATTATTTGTGATAAAACTGTAGCTGTTAATATACGTTAAGTACGTGTTTTGAACATGAATTTTATCAGGATTTTGCAATGTCAGTTGTGTCAGACAATGACTTTTGAAAAAAAAGTTTAAAAGCAATTACGTATGCATATTAGGGTTATATAGTAAGCTATTGAAGAGTGATCCCATGTTAAAAAAGTAAATCATTTTCGTAGGCTTAAAAAACAGGTAACTACTGCATATATATATCATGTATTAGACTACATACTATATTCTCTTTCATTTATACCCTGTTGAACTTATCAGATATACATACACGTAATGAGCAAGTACTGATCAGTTAAAGTAAAAATATATTTGACCATTTTTCATCATAAGGTTTACTTTTTTAATAACAACCACCAGTCACTAGTACATTCGCGTTTTTGGAGGACACAACATCAAAACTATCAGTATCCTTGGTATTATTGAATGTATCAGCTAGAAAGAGTTGGAATGACAGTAAAACCGGAAACACACATGTCATTACCATAGCATGTTGATTCTATTCTATAAGTCATTTACACAAATTTAAAATGGCTATAGAAATCCATTTTCATATTATGCTGCGTAATCTCTGAATGCCTCGTTTGACCTCTGCAACAACAAAACCTGAACGCTGGAATTGGTCACGTATTTCTTTCTAAAATAGGTATAGTTTTACTTGGTACTTACCAATAGATCATTGGTAATGAAAGCTATGTAGGTACGTGAAAGGACAGGTATTACACTAATTAGCTGGGAGTAATAGTAAGTATAGGTACATTGCAATATTGATGATTTATAAAATAAACCAAGCATTTTTAAATGTATGCAAGAATATTACATATACAAATGCGGCTTAAGAGCTAAAACCACGGTTTAGGCTTGGATAACTAGTAGGTATACATAAATCTGTGCAATTAGACAACAGTTGCGCCATACTGGCTTATGGTCAATCAGAAAGACACGGAATTTACCTACTTCGTGCATGTGCATACAATACAGATTCCAACCAGCAGCGTCCTTTAAAATTGTGAGTGTTCAAAATTTGAAACACAACACAGAATTACTAAAGTATGTGCAATTCTAAAAAAAATGTTTTTTTGTTAATGAATGCAAAGCCTTACTACAAAAAGACAAGGGATGAAAGAGGACACCACACAAACAAAACGGAAGTAGCTATGTAGAGAAATAAAATGAGCCATGGACTACTAGTGGAAATAATCAGCATGTAAAATGTCCTTAAAATACATTTTTCAAAATCCAGCCTCCTGTTACGCATGTATTGAGTGTGTAATACCTATTTACAATGAGGTTTTTGGATGTGGTATCCCATGCAAATAAAAATCGGTATCCATTGCAGTCACACAATATTTCATAAGTCCAACCTGTAGTGAGAGGCTGGTGTTTATTCGTTTATTGAAAAAGAAATACGAAATATTATTAACCGTCAGTATTTAATTGTGTACTTGTTGCTCTGTGTTTGCAATGTTGACACCGGAAGTACGGGTGAGTGCATTTCCACACCCGTCGGAATTGTATGAAACATTGGGAAATGGTTGAGGACATAACGCTGAATGCATTGTTAGATCGAGTGGGTGACCATTGAAATATATGCTTGCATACAAGGGGCATTATATGTTTTAATCTCAATCTCAACTGACCCTCTAAGCTATCAGTAGACTACATCAAGTGAAGTAATACTATGCTGCTCTGTCTGACTATGAGCAATACAATGATTAATCATGACCGACTATCCAATTTAGATTGGACACCAGACTTAATCTACAGGTATGGATTAAAATATAGAAATGGCCATACATTAAATTTCATTGTGAATTTCTAAAAACGTTTCATTCCGACAGTCATCTGTCATAATGCCCACCAACGAGAAATTCCGCATATCAAACGTACAGATTTCATTTCAGCTGCATTATGGAAACACGTTTGCAATTTAGATTTTGCAAATAGTAATACAAAAGAGAAGACAATGCAGTCACAGATATAGATCCATGCAAGCTGTATTTTAGCTGCCCAATTAAAAAATTAATGTTGTTTCCCATTTAAATATATGCTATTTCGGTTTGCAGCATACACTTTACTTTGTCCCATAAAAAATTTCATTTTCATCTAGATTTGCAAAAGAAAATACTAAAAATGTTTCATTCCGACAGTCATCTGTCATAATGCCCACCAACGGGAAATTCCGCATATCAAACGTACAGATTTCATTTCAGCTGCATTATGAAAATACGTTTGCAATTTTCAAATAGTAATACAAAAGAGAAGACAATGCAGTCACAGATAATAGATCCGTGCAAGCTGTAGTTAAAATGTATTCTCTGCCCAATTATAAATTTAATGTTGTTTCCCAACTAAATATATGCTATTTCGGTTTGCAGAATACATTTTACTTTGTCCCATAGAAAATTTCATTTTCATCTAGATTTGCAAAGGAAAATTTGCATTTTAACGACATCAACATAACCACAAATTGTCAAGCCGCTTAGTATAATCAGTGTCCCCTCTCTTTGTTACGGATTATATTTCCGCACAACAATTTAATACTTCATTGACAATCAGAGCTCGGTTTTTTTTAACTTGTGAATACATTTACAATAAAAACTCCCAAATCTAAGCATAAAACTTCCAATTGTACATTACACGTAGTTTTGTTTAAAAAAAAACAAAATGTTTTTTAGGGAACGGTTCAACGGACTGTGACTTTGACAATAATACTTTTGCGCTTGACTGTCTTTAAAATTAATGTCCTCCCCAGTTTACACATACCATTGGCTGCACGATGCATTATGCAAATGCAAGATGAACTTTCAACAACTTTACACTGACAAGTGACAATGCGGACTCTTGGTATACCAAAGAGTTTAAGAAACTTATTTTAAAAATTCATGGTTATCACTTTGTTACAACCTGTAATTTTTCTGTTTTATTCGCTAGTTACCAAACAAAAATAATATATAAAACTTTCTCCCGCATTCATAAACGACGATTTCAGAAAAGCGTGCTTAGTTTTTTTGTATATAATGCACAAAGCGTTTACATGCTTTCCTCATTTTTGGTTTCTGCTTTGCCTTTGTGATGTGATAATGTACTTATGAATGTAGGTAGCAGTTATAATTATCAAGTGCAGCAAAACGAACACATAAATGTAGAATATAGTGAATATTTTTGAAGATCCTAACGATGATGCACTATAAAAGCAAGGACTGACTCATATTCATTTTGTTTATGTTATATTACATACAATTCATAATTATAAGCTTGCTTGCTAGAGAAAAATATGAAATACAGGACGACTGTTTAATATAGAATAGATATGTAGGCTTTTATAAGACAAAAATGTGTTGACCAAGTTACTAGCATATCTAATCTGTGATTATGTGTTAGATCCTCTTTTTTCTTTACTATCTAAAAAGTTTGTGAATTGTAATGAAGTGTGAGATATGTCAGGTTGTTTTTTGTATGCACTGCACACTATAGCTGTTCTAATACTAGAGTGCTGATGGATAATAGATTACAGATTAGATTATCAAGACAAAAAATATATATATTGGGTCGGAGTGGGATACAAAAATGCATAAAACACACAGACTGTTATTTTTTGTATCTTCCTGTGTGAATGTGCAATCGAAAACAAAAACCTGCCTACTTTCGCGTTTTTTTTTAAAAAAATGATCTGTATGATCAGCCCTACAACCTTGCGAAATAAAAAGAACGGAGTATTTACAGAAAAACTTTTTGTTGGTTAGGATCATTTAAAATTATATGTGTAACAATGTAATTTACAAATTTGCCGTTTTAGTCGCCTGCAGAAATATCACAACGTTGATTTATTAGTTGAGGGTTTTTTATGATTTAGCCACAGTGTATTTTTCAAAATGACATAAATTCACTAGTTCAATTTCAGTCATAAATTAAGTCTTCATTTCAAACTCTGAGGTTTCGGATTCTGAATTCGCAAAAAATGCTAATGAGAACAGACGGAAGAATTGTCTAGTAATTCACACATAATCAATGAAGACCAACTTTATCGTTTTTCTGCTGGTATTTAGATAACTGACAATGGTGATGCTGCTATAAATTATGCATTTGCTTACTACTTTGATTCTCACAGTACAATTTTTATATGCATCATGAAAATGAATGTAGCAGATTTTGCATGCATGTTATAAATGCCAGCACAATATATGTTTTGGGCCTCATCTGTAATTGCAAAAAGGTTTGACCATGAGGATCCTATTTCACCAGCTCAAGAGAAGAATATAATTCTAAAATGCATATACGTGCAATTAGAAAAGACGTTGCGCTACGCTGAGCATCATCACCCTCAGCCCTGTTTACATTGCGCAACTGTATCTTTTAGATAACACGATAACAAATAAGGTATTATGATCAAGAATGAAAATACACACAAAATAAAAACCATACATAAACTAAAATCACAATCGAATTAACACACAAGACGCACATAAGTTTTATTTCAGACAAGAGTTGATATAACGTGGGAATGGGGTAAAAATACTTTTGGATATATTATTTTATCGTATTAATTACTCACATCATATGCATGCATAAACGTTATGCAGAAACAGAAATACGGTTTATGATTTAGTTTTGCATACAAGAAAAAAGTAGTCTTGTTAATAATATAAAAATATACAACTACTTCTTCAAAGATTGAGAGAGAGAGAAATATCGCATGAGTCTTCTACTCTCTGTTTATTACGCATGAGCTCATCTTTTAACTCCAGATTTACACGGATCACACACAACTACAACACTCATATAGCACATAAAGCTCAGTAGCGCTTAGGGTATTCAGTAGTTATACTGAATCGATCGACCGTGGGCTGCAAAAGTCCTGAAAATAAATATTCTTGCTGCTCTAAGCCAAAGTTATTATGTACCTAGATATACAACAAAATGATTGCTATTTTTACTCAATAACAAGCTTGTCTGTGTTATACCCTGTGCTTTAAAGCATTTCTGAGCAATTAGGTTATTGTAATGATTATGACTAGTGTTCCCTTTGTATTAAGATTAGTATACAAAAAGCAAAATCATTGTAAAATGCATATGGTTATTATTGAACTTTGGCTGTGGACACCAGCAGGAGTAGGTAAAACATTAATCGATAAAAATATTTGAAATAGACATGTATGTCCTAAAGGATCCAAAAGTGCATCTTAACGCCCACATGTCATATCAGATTTCTTAACACGAATCACAAGTCAAACATTATTACATTTGTCAGCCTTAAGTATTCTTATGTTTGTTTCCAGACATTTCGAGTATTATTTATTTCCCATCTTGCAACTTACTGACAGACAAAAATATGCAATCAGCTCAAACAAAATGGTACTTGGTTTATCTACAAAAGGTTTTTAAAAAACCTGAACAACCCTCTAAACTTAGTTCACCTGCATCCTTTTTGGTATTGAGATTGGCGGATTACAGCATGAAATTAATTTTGAACGCCACTTTTACTAGAATTATCCATACTTATTGTAGGACTAGCAAACATTAGTAAACTTTATACTTCTGAACAAGATAAATGTACAAAACGCACGACAATTACAGTTTCAGTAACAATATCAGTTAGCATTAAAGGGCCTTAGAAAAGAACACAGTCCTGCAATGCACATTGTGACGTTAGTACAATTGTTTTATGGTTTTGGGCATGCATGTCGCACCCGTCTGCATTTTTTTGTAGTTCTCCACAACAACACATTTTTCGTAAAGTTACACAAAAAGATAACATCATTATTATTAGAAAACTGCTGAAGCCAAGCATGTTGTTGCCTTGTGTATTAAAAATAGTATGCATAATAAAATAACGTGTAGTCATTTACATTAGCAGAGATAATCTTGTATATGGTAGCAAAAGGTGATTCTTTTTTAACATGAGCATTGTAATGTCAAAAAGCATCTCTGGTATTTTACATTAGACTTACAATTAGGATCATTTATGTAAAATGCAACGCGTCGTAAACAAAAAATGCATGAGGCATTGTACATGACTATACACATAACATACATTGCGTCCGTCTTCCTTTGATTAAGACCAAGAACATGTGTTTGCCTTCATCTAAAATCATTTGACATGCCATATGTCAGTGTTCTACTCCTTCGCTCCATTCATAAAACTTTAAACTGTTATACGCAGTTTTACAAGATTTTGAGTAAAATAGCTTTTGTAGATGTAAAAATCGAGAAGCCTTGAATGATACATTATCTGATAGGTGCGACGCGACAGTGGTAATGTATTCATACACGGTTACGGTACAGGGTGCGCGCACTGTGCGTATATTAGATACCTATGGTTATCTGTTGGGAATAATTGCATCACTCACACACGGTATAAAGTACTACTCTGGGTGAACATAAAGGTGGCTGACAGGGTGGAGTAATGCCTGATTGAAATTAGATTATTATTAGGACAATGCCATGTAATATGCTAATAGTGAATCATGATGCATGGTCACCTGTGAGGTGTCATGAATGATCAACGGTTTACATTTTAAAACAATGTTCTTCCAAAATATGACTGATCTTACTTAATCGACCGTGAGGATTTTGCTTGTAAATCGACATGACACAATGTTAGCCTGACTTGGTTTTGTTTATCATCATCCGTATTAGCATATAGCGCGTTGTAATGATAATATATGTATAAAGTAGTTTAAGTCAATGCAATAATGAGAACATGGTTATGTGGATGAATCAAAAATGGCTAATGCATAAGGCATAAAGGGTGATGATAACCTGAAGGATGCAAACTCAGCATAAAAATTTGCGGTTGATGCAGTGATTTAGAAATATGCATGGTTTTTAACTACATCATTCAAATTTAACATGGTGGGCAGACTCTATCTCTCTTCTTTCACAGGTTGTAAAAAAATTGGCTGTGTGCATTTTTGTACAAGCAGATTTTTAATGATAAATTAACTTATAAATCCTTTTAAAAATTAAGGTACCTACATTGCCTACACAGTATGTCATGTCTGACATTGACATATAATCCAATTCCGTTTTTAAAGGAGGTTTGATTATGAAGAAAAGGAGATTTCTGGATTTATCATAGGAAAAAAAAGTAATATGCATGCACAATGAATAATTTCACTGCATGCGTTTCCGCACCAGATAGCTTGCATTCAGGTCATATAGTCTCCAAATTTGGGATAACAATTAAAAGATCATTTGTTTCATCTTGATTTTTATTTCTGTAGAGTAAGAATGAATGTGAAAACATGTAATTGTAAGATAGTATTTATTTATCTTCTAATAATATCGCACACAACGAAACATACATTTATGCGCTCAATCTTTGGTTTAATCGTTAGCATATTATATGCAAACTGAAAACAAATTACGATATATTATTATGGCCGTGAATACTTCCTTTATACCGCATAGGAAGTTTTTTGCACTGAAATAATTCATCTGCAAATACTTACATATGCCTCAGCAGGTAATACCAATTATCCTATAATTATTTTGGTATTTCCTTAACTGTACCGTTGGGCTTGCATAAAACATAAGAAAAGTTTAAGATTAACCAAGTTAATTGAGGTTTAGTTTATACATATAAGTAGATAATGTAGAATAAACAAATCATCCATAATACTATCGTATTTACAGATCATCCTGATTTGTGCTATAATAGTACGTGTATTTTGTAACTAAGCTAATGAAGATCCACAAAACTTGATCTCAATTACTGAAAAAATAAGTGGGCAACCTTCGATTTTTCTTAGTATCGAATTCAATGCCAAACTAAGTGTAAAAGTGTAAACATTTCTTGTATTCCTGATATACCTTGCCCGGAATTTAAAAATATAAGATACGCTTATCATTTACATGTGTACATATGAAATTGTAACCAAGAATTCATTTTAATGTAAGACATTGGGTACCTAAGTTTACAACAGTAGTAGTGGATAAATCATTAGTGGTCATTCATAACTATGTTACGTTAGTTCCATCTCATGATATGTTTGTGTGCATTTTATGAACATCGTTGTTTTAAGTAAAGTACACTAGTTAAAAATTCCATTACATTATAAAAGTAGGCTTCACTGTTTCTTTCGTTGGGTAAGTAGTACATCCCACATAAACATATGTACTATTTAGTGCATATATGTGTAGAAATAAAATATTTTGTATGTTTTCTGCAAGTATGGAAAACGTCTTTTCACAAGCGATGCATACAGATATGCGTGCCATGAATTGAATTGCATCGTGCAACTACAAACTCTAACTGCTCCACCAATCTTACTTTCCATTTAACATTTTTATGAATTAAATGTGATTTTTTTTATCTTTTTAAGACTAAACTGTATAATAATAGCAGAAACATATAAATGTGAACCGTTTTTAACCTCCATGATCACTGATCAAACCACACGTTGTTACGTGATGATTGTGTTGATGATGCTAAGAGAGAAGCCTGAGAGCAGATGAAAAATTAGAATGTAGGAAATCGCTTATAGCATCCTTTTCGATATAAAAAATATAAAAAACGATAAAGATGAATCATGAAAACGCAAGATGTTTTTTAGTTAGTGTAGAAACTAATAAACGCGCTTCTTTTGTTGTTATCGTCTTTCACTTGGTATATAAAAATATTATGTATGACTCCTAATAAAACATGCACGAACATGAACTCAATTGTAGTCTTAATGTTCATATTGAGTTATTTGTTATCTCTTTGATTTTCTAACATTAATGCACTCCATCTATTACCAATAGGGTAGGGGTAAACGTTTCATTGATTTTTTATTCCCCTCCCTGCAAACAGTCAAACAAGCAGATTGGACAATGGTGTACTATTGACCAGTTACAAATTGTAGGTGTGTATGTGTAGTATTATTTGTCGTAAATTATCTATCAGCAAAAAAATAAAATAAATGTCAACTAATGTCCTATCCTTTAGGGTACATTAGATCCTAATCGGTTTCATATAGCTAAACTTGTCTACGTGATTTCAAACCTTTCCTTCTACAATTAATCTCACTCACACTTTTCTGTTCCTTTTAATAAAAGGTTTCACGAAATGAAACATTTTATTTCCTTCTTTTTGGCTGCTAACATGTCCTTTTCGAGAAGGTGAAACTTTCAGCCAAAAAATTTACAGATGAACGGATTCTCAAATCAAGGAAATGCTCTGGTGTTGCATTGCATGTTTTATGCTCTTGCACTAATACAACTACTACCACTACTTTTAATATTGCATGAAGTTATCTCACACACAAACCCTACCATTATAACATTCCACTCTACTTATGATACAGTTTGACCAATGGCTTTGTATAATAATACTTCATACAGTTATAGACAGGATGTAGAGATGCAGTATGCATATTATACTATACAGTCTGTCATCACTGTTTTTCCTAAAAAAATGAGTTTGCTCAAATTATATAGGCTGGCCGTCCCTACATGTTATGATATCCACCCAAATAGTCCTTAAAAATCAAAAAAGGATATAATAAGGGAATATTATAAAAGGAGTAAACATACCTGAAAGTTATCACGCAACGTGTAACAAAAAGTCACCTTTTTTCTCCGTATCGCTTTGTCGTCCTGTTTTTAGTTAGCCTTCTTTATATAGAGATGCTACATGCATATATATGATGCTAGTGTACGACCTTTTTTTATTCAGGTGTAATTAATTTCCACTTCTTTTGCTTCACTCAAAGTCACTCAACTCGTATGGTGGTTATATTTCTCAACCTCAACCATTCCGGTATTCTGCTGGTCATTTCCCACGAACTCATCCCAACAAGATTCCATGTGGCGGAAACAAATCTTATTCTCACGTGATAATGATGATGATATGCTTTAGAATATTACACGTAATCCACTTACTTAATTGATACACTAGTGGGAGAAAAGAGTGACGGTTTTAAACTAGTTGTTTGCTTTGCCAGGTTACCCGAATTCATTTTCCCGTACTTATCCTAACTGATGTCCTATGTAATCTAAACGCGTATTCTAGAAAAGAAAAGGAATAGTGCTTTAAGCAACACAGTTTGAAATGACAGTCAAAACACCAGGCTAACTAAACCTATTAGATAAAGATTTAAAGGGAATAAAACGGTATAAACTCAAACTAGGGTTGTTTTAGAGTTAGTTTTTTTACACCTTAATATTTTTTCATGAATGTCAATTACATGTTTTCACGGTCAGTCCACCCATAAAAGGCATTTACATTGTAACTTTCATTCATGAATTTTTTGACAGCACAAAAACTTTCATTCGTGCTACGATTATTGTCTCCTCGTGCCAAAAGTAAGGATGACTAAAAGAAGCAAATGTCTCATTATGTCCAATTTATTGGACACCTGGCATGCCTCAAATAATATTCTCTTTTTTTGCAACGATTTGTTGTGTCTAGTCTGAATATACAGCCTTAAGACCTACTTACGACTGAAAAGAAAGAAGTTTTTATGTCGTGCGTATGAAAATGACACCGGTGTCCACTGTCCGTCATCACAAGCAACAAAGGAAAAACTGTCTGAAAGGATATTTCCAAATGTTTGCTTTCTTCATTCGGTTATTTGCACACATTACGTTTCTACACGATTCAACCGACCGTGAAATGTTGTTTTTTCTTGTAAGTGACTCATTTACAATTAGCGTTTACTAACGAACATAATTTGGTTTCCAAATAATAGACAAAATACGTATCTTAAGGTAAAAAGTTAAAACCGATACTGGTTCTAGTCTTGAATCTTAGAAATAAAAACTGTTTTCGTATCTCTGACACTTTCATTTGAAGCACTTCAATTTAGCCACAGAAACTTACTTTACACTAGCACTGACAACTATGGATAAGAAAAGAAATTCAGAAAATAAGAAACATATACAGGCTTTGGAAATCGCCAAGTCCAATTGTTAAAAAGGCTTAGAAAGGGGTTTTTAAAAACCTCACTGTTAAAAAGTAAAATATGATGCATGAAAAAGTTGGTGTGGGAGCCAACTGACAATCGACGCGTACAAACGAAACATCCAAATGCAACTGACTCTCAAATTGAGATACCTGAAGAATACCTACATGATGTTGGATACAGGATTCTATGAAGGTGTATAAAATATAATGGAGATGCAAGATAGCCTGTTATACATACATACATAAGCTCAACAATCCTTTCCGCTCAACAACCACTGTACTTCCAAAGCACCTTTGTTGCACTCCTACACATATAAAAAACTCATGTTTGTTACAGTAGTAACTTTACTATTATTAGTAGTAAGCAGCAGAAAGTCAGAGTATGAGTAAGAGTTTTAAAAAACGAGTGAGAGAGAATGGGATTAGGTATGAGAAATGGTAGTTCTCTGTATACGACATATGGAGCTTACCTGTAAAATTTACCTCTGAGGATTGATGATGGATGGTTAGGGTTGTTTCATGCAGACGCATACATTAGTATTCATCGGGCCCATCATATCATGCAATATTACGCGTTGTTATGGACTTGGAGTAAAACGATATTTTTAGCTTTGTTGTTAAAGGACTTTGCCAGGAAAAGGATGCAATGGACTGATCGAAATTTACTGCATTTATAGCAAAATATTTTTACAAGTCTGCTTTTTTATGCGACATCAACTTTGTTCGAAAGGAATGAAGCAAGCTTGTGATTTGATTCCATGACTATTTTTGCAGATACCGTAAACAAAGCCATTAATACAGCATACCATCACACACTCAAATAATCGTCATCATGTGTGAGTAATACCTCATAGATAAATGCAGATATTGCAGTAGGGGTTTTTTCGGAGAGGAACAAAAACATTCACTCACTTCCTCCCTCACATCCTCATCACTCCATTATATTCAAGCTTGATTATTACACCACTGTACAAACCAGGATACAATTACTTTGCTTTTTGATTATATGTATGTAGTAGCATCATGATGGTATTTTATTTTTAGTTTTTTTATTTGAGCTTCTTCGTCAGTCTTTTAAAAAAAGGTTTAAGAGTAAATCAACTGCTACCAGTGCACTGGCACGGCATCATAAAAACCTATTCCTGCACATCAGGGAGAGGGACGACAGGAAGAGGAGAGGAACAAGGGATGCATTTTATAATGGCTGTATGTAGTGCATACATCAGTAAAGAGGTTGATTTATACCTGAGAGGAACAAAACATCCCTTTTCCTCACCTGAAAAATGATGGAGAAATGTAAAGCATAATATGCAATGGAAAATAATATTTTTCTTGATGTCTTCTACAAAAAATATGAATTCTAAAATTCTATACTGTAGTGCTACTGTCGTCTTTTAAAAACCTGCTCTCATGATTTTTTATACGAGGTTATGGGTTTATATGGAATTGAAAGGCTTTTCATGGGAAATATCTAAATATGATAATGATTCTTATATACATGTATGTTCATGGAAGTTAAGTTACTTCCTGCATTTCATTATTAGTAGTTCCCATGATGATGGTGGTGGGATGTGATGTCTTGAAGCATGATTAGACACAGTACAAGTGTGACTATTTCCATCATTCCATCATACAAGTAAAAAATAGGGTTGCAGCGAATCGAAAAGTTGAATTCATGAGATGTGTATAATGTATGTATGTATGTACCTAATTCCAACCTATGTACAATGTACACATGCATGCAAAGATATAACTGTCGATCAGATTTTATTCGAGATTTGGTTATAGATAATCAATTAACCAAATAGCCGTTACTCTAATTGACACCATTGACTTGAAACTCTAACATAGATGCCCATTCCATTTGCTTTTTCCAACAAAAGTAAAAGTGCAAACTGCTTATCCCAAAACATGCATTCTCAAATATCCTTTTTTCACACCAATATTATGCAACTCTGGGTCAAAGCACATAACTTAATTTCCAAAAAATATGGCTATGCAATTAGTACATTGTGTTAAGAAAAAAACGATAAAAATATTGCTATGTATATGTACTGCACAAAGTAAATACATTTTTACGTTGTTCAGCCCATAATCCTTGGAGATTTTGCATGATTCATAATCTAGAGTGTGTATTGTATGCAACGCTTTAATTTACCTTAGCCGGTTTGGG
>JAHZNG010002550.1:0-13860 GCA_027744375.1 Orchesellides sinensis
TGTTGTTTTTATTGCGTGACATCTGGGGTTACATGCGAATGAATGTTCCAGTACCAGCATTATTTATTAAGGATCCCAACACCAAGAATTATATTCGTAATTCTGACTTTCTTAAAGTGGATCAAGCCATTACCGAAAAGTTACGTTTAGTTCTATTAAATAATGTAGATACAATTGGACATCATTATCCCAAATTCTTTCCCAACAGCATTGTTGCTATAAAAAATGAAACGACGGAAAATGGAACTTCTGTTAGTAGCAGTACCAAAATATCTAATTAGCGTTTTTCAATACATGAAATGCCGTATTAACTTGTGTTTGTCATTAAATAATCACCGAAAAAATCATTTAAAAGTCTACTATTTTGTTTATTTTACACAAACATTTCCATACATGACAAATGGGAATACATGTAAAATTCAAATTCAAACTACTATACATGCGATTTTTGCTTAGTTCAAAATTAAATTAAACTACGTAAAAATTCCATATCGAGAAGGTTTTGTATTCTAGTGTGCTTATTTTGTTCGTACTTGGTTTTCTTGCGTAGATTGTGCCGGTTTCTCATTCATTAGCATGCAATATAACTAAACATTATCTTACAGTAGGTTGCATTAAAGTCTAACTTCATAAGCTATAGTAATAGTAACAAATAATGTGACTTTAAAAACTACCCGGTTCTTTGCTATCTACAAATTATTTTTATATATTATTCAGTTGGAAATGCGGATAAAACGTACGTTTCACAATGATTCGGTTTAATTTATAGGTAACTATTAATCATACAGGAATATTTTTGTTAAACTTCGTCTTATATTACAGACACTTTATGCTGTTTTCTGAAAATCCTCAATCAAGAAACAATTACAAACAACTACGTTTAAAGTATAGTAAGAATTTAGTACACATTCTGCTAGTTCCTTTCTACGGATGCTACATTTCTACGACTGAATAGCTACCCGCCATGGTCTGTAAAAACGTTTACGCATATATACAAATTAAATTATAACTATATTATAAAGTTTTACCCTCTGCTGCTTTCCCTATCTTTCATTTCAAGTCAGAGAAATCTCTCATAGAAAATCCTTTCACTACGCTATATCACTCCAAAAAAGGATGGCTCATATGAAAACTAGAACACATTTTATGAATACAGTTCTTATTTACATGTTAACTATAAGTAGCGTTAGAAAAAATAAAGATACATTGCAATGTCTGGACCAAATTACCCACTTATAGCTACGTATATATTCAAAGTATGTTATCACGAATCCTTACATATCATATCTCACAGAAATGACTAACAACTGAAAAATTTACATTAGATTTTGAGACTGACACACGATTCTTGCCAACAACTAGGGTAAATGAGTGCCGATAATTCGTCCACAGAAGACAAATTGTGTTGTTTAAAACCTACTCTATCTAATCCCAAAACATACAAACGTCAAGTATCCAATGGTAAAACCTAACTAACACCCTGTTTAACAAAGGCATTCTCTGTTGCACAATTATATACTTATTACACATTTACCATATGTAGAATACAATCAAAACCATGCGTATAGTATAGGAGTGTTTTAGTGTATTCTGTGCACATCAGTTGTACCTAGCCAACTTTAGCTGTAATAAATGCCACAATACATGCAATATTGGTCATCTCATGATATCAATCAATACATACTTTCTACTAAACATAGAAAATTACTACCATTCGTTCAAAACACGAGAAAATAATCAACAATCTTATTAGTACTGCAAATAACTATGTACATGTTAGTACATACCTTTAAATTAAAATTAAAATATTAATGAGGTGTTAACGTTGAAATCATTGGAAAAACAAAACAAGCAATCACCTGAGTCAGATTATGCATGGTCTTTAAAAGTCAAGGATTACACCAAACCCAGCTAATGTTTATGGTATTTGTTTGTAGCTCGGCTATCATGATGCTTCTTTTCGTCCGCTAAATATTTAACTGGTTAAAAAATGTTTTACACGCTTAGCTTCGACTTTTATAGTTACAGGACTAAAATTATTTGGATTCTGTTGAGATGAGACGGAACCAGTGTTTGAATCGCTTGAGGATCCACCGTTTGAAACAGACCCTTTCTCACTACGGGTATTCTGAATCCCTTCACCCAGTTCGTTTCCTTGAGATTGATTGTATGAGTCACTTATCGATATCCCAGGCAGTTTCTATAAAATATGCAGTACATCTTTAAAACCTCAAATTTTATACACTTACGTAATAAGCTTCCGTAATGAGTGAACTATACCTTTCCAATAACTTCGATGGGAACTACACACGTAGCCTTTGCAACTCTTTGCTCAATGAGGTAAAATATATATTCATCGTATAGAAGTCGAAGTAAATGGAAGGATCCAAAACTTGCAGCGCTTCTTAGTGTAAGATCTCGGATTATGAGGGAACTAAGATAATAGAATAGTTTGCATACTAATATATCCTAATATCTGTCTGTATGATGGTGGAATTAAAAGTTTTTACCTGTAAAATGACCATTTTAAGAGGAAATGTCGAGCCACATTAACAAAGTTTGGCGAGCTTTCATGTGGCTTCAGCATTTTATCCACAACATTTTCTAACCACGCAGCCCATTGATCTAATGTCTGCTGCTGACTCAAGGTGGCTTTGAAATCTTGCTCAAGACTAGGAACAGTATCTCCGTCGCACCCACACACCCAAGACGCCTAAAAAAATTAATATTATTATAGTACAAATTACTTACTCTGATCACTCTGATGAATCCTAGGGAAAATCAAAATTTAATTATTTTATGACCTGTTCTTCCACATTTCGGAAATCCACTCGATTGAGATCAGCTAACATCTGGGTAATTTGATTTTGGTTTTGAAGAACTGCTCTGGCTGCCTGAGCTAAATGATTCAACGAAGTATACCGTCGTAGGGTTTGGGCTAACGCATTAACAACAGTTAACCTTATGGACACAACAGCATCTGGATATCCAATCATGGATGCAGACAACCAGTTCTCCAAAACTTTTGCAAAATTGCGAATTGCCTGAGTCATTGCACCTGAAATTTGGTTGATTCAGTTATAAATATACAAAAAAGTGATAGTCAAATCATAATCGGTAAACAAAGTGGCGTCAATCAGTACTTGGAATTGGACGGAGAACATCTGGTAACAACATTTCCACTATATGCTGATAAAAGCTGTAATCCACGTTCTTCACAAACTCCTGAACAGCATTCATTTTGCAGATCAGCAGCATTTTTGATCTAAAGCGAATTAAATATTATATAAAATAAATCTTGTGCTCCCGCGGTACATGCCCTTACACACTATCCTTACTGAAGAACAAAACAACTAATTCTTACTTAGGAAGAATCTTTTCATAGTCCACAGCATTATTTTCTGCTGAAGGTGTTGGACCATCTCCACCTCGCCAAAACATCTTCCAGCTCACTTCAAACTGTGACAGCTTAAAATTGATCAATGCGTCCACTAACACCTACATATAACCGTGAACATATATGTTTTACGTAAAATTCTTAAAGCTGATCTAAAACATTTAGTTAAGCAGAAGGTGTTCAACATACCTTGCAGTGTTCACGATAGAGTGTTCTAAAAACAAATAAGTCGTTCTCAACAATACCATCCGGGAAGCATTCATCTCCTGCCTCGAGCTCAAGAAAATCATCCAGTATGCCTGTTGGATCTCCCAGATATTGCTGTATATTGTATCAATAAAAGCAGTCAAATGTTATCCTCGTTATTATCATCAAATTACTATTGTTTTCCTTTATTAACTAGCTCAAGTTGAACAAGTCCGAAAACCCCCAACTCACCAAAAAGGAAGATGTATCCCCTAACACTAATCCATTTGCTGTGTTTCCGTCAACTAACTCATTCCTAGATGCTGGTTTAAAACGCTTGGCTGCACTACTCCCACCAACTCCCTGATGTGCCCCAGTCAAACTACCTCTGTGTACTGCCGTGGAAGAGTGATGAAAGCCATTGGAAGGAGCGTTGCCGTTCAAAGGGAAAACAGAGATTTAATAAAGCATGATGACAATAATAATGATGGTAAAAGATCAGCTAAGTGATGCTAAAATATTCTCTAAATACACTAATTACTTGCATTCCTTTCTCACGTATGACATTTTGAGACTAATCTATTAGAATGCCATGATAAACTTAATACTAAATTGTAAAAGCTTTGAATGATTTTAACTGTCAAATTCCTTCCTTCCTATATATTTTAATCCTCTATAGATACTAACTACTCAATCCAACTTAATTTGCATTTACAAGAGTACATATATCTAGATGTAAAAGATGAAGATTAGACAGGACGACCTACGAGCCACAACATTTAATTTCAACGCTCTAGTTACTTCGAACGTTCCAACAAATTTGGATAGTCTGCTTAAAAATAAAAACAATAAATGACATAAATAAATAATAAATAAATAAAAACAATTAAAAACATGGTTGAATCATTACTGTGAGTGGACTTGTTCTCACGGCGCTTGTTGGGATTGCTGAGTAACTCAGCGGATCATCAGACTCAAAGTGAGCAGTGTGGTCGTGGTCAGATGTGGAGGTCGCGTGAATATCGAATCCGAGCCTTTCCAGCTCAGACATGATGGATTCTCTATCAACAGGACCGTCAGCAACAACACTTGAGTATGGGTCATCAACACTTAAATCTTCTAATATTATGTCATTTTCTTCTTCATAGTAGTTACTATGCTTCATTGTTACGGAACGACGAACCCTAGGGATCGGGCATAGTTCAGGGACGGTTTTCTTCCTTTTCTAGAATGGGATATTATGGCGAATGATGAAGACGGAAATAAGATGCACACTGCACACTGATTTCATTCGGATTTATTTGTAGAGGGGAGAATTGGGAAACGTAAGAAGAACTATCGAAACATTGTATGTAGAGTGGATGCATATATATTAAAGGATATATTAAATGAGAATTGGAAACTGACCTTTGACCTAAGGAATGATACCGATTGTAAAGCGAGTCAATCAATGTATGTTTATTTTCTTAAACCCCAAAAAACCAAATGCACAACACACTCAAATGATTGCGCTACTTCCATGCAAACATGCCAAGTTCGAAAATACCTTATAACTAAACGCATGGGAATATCAAAAAGGGTGAATTTGATGCAACTAAAAAAGGACTCACTAAAATTCTGTTTCATGAAACAAATCTGACCTGGGTATATGTACTCAGCATATATATTTTGTAAATTGAAAGGAAGTAAACATTTAGGCATCATTATTTACAAGACAATGAAACTTACTGTGGCTGGAGAAACACGATTATTTATATTAGCTGCGCCACCACCATCCGATGAGACATTATTGTTGTTATTGTTGCTACCATTACTTGTGGAAGGGGACTGGACCAAATAAACCCCACCCTCCTGCATATATTAAGCAATAATTGAACACCCATTCTAATTCCTATTCCAACTACAAAAGTTAACAGTTGCAACACGACATAAATTTGTTTAAACGCATAGGTAAACAATCATTATCATTAAATTAATTGTAATTTGAAAAAAAATCATACTTCAACGAATAAAAAAGTTTGCAAAAAATAAACTAAAGAGTGGGTGCAGTGCGAAACACAATGTGCAAAACTAAGGCTTCCATACATCACTGTAGAGAATCTTCAACGAATTTTTGCAACAATACGGTTATCAATGAACTTCATACTGTCAGACTAATACTGTGCGAATTAAGATTAAATTTAACCAGTTTTTAAATGAAACGCGATTGCAAGTTCAAGTTTTTGCGTGGATGATAGAAGTACAATAGTGCAATATATGATGTAATGCGCTGTAGTAATGTAGAAATAGAAGAAAATACTATCATGTCACGGGAGTGTTAATAAATCACTACGAATCTGGAGTTTTAGGAACAATATTGTATTTGTATAGCAATTAGACTCCTCATTTTGTTCCGTACTAAACATCCAGCCGCGGATTACCGGGTTACTAATGAGTGGTAAAAAGAAGCCAGGCATGCAGAATACAATGAGTAGAGAATTGACATAATATTTGATTGGTAAAAGTAAATCTTCGGTAATGCTCCGTCAAACAGACAGTTTCCGTAAAGAAATACACACAGAGAAACAACGGAAATCATAATTCTACTACGATAGATCTTCTTAACATTTCAGGAAAAAAAATCAGTGCGCAGTGCACTACATTTAGCTTGTGATTTAAAAACGGCGAAATAATGAAAAGGACTAACGAATTCATGATAATATCTCGTACCTGTGTGTAAGTTGTTCCATTACCCCCAGAGCTGCTAGCAAAGTAGTGAGAGGAACTGTTGGAACCAAACCCAGACACAGTTCCAGATTCGCCGACAGTGTACATGGGGTAAGACCTACAAGGGGAGAAAGATGTAGTTACATTACATGGGTGGAAGTTGCATGCTCACCCTCTGGGGCAATACGGAACAGAATGACAGAAATACATACCTATGAACAGAAACAAGTAGTGCAACTATATGGCTTAGACTAAATCATTGTGAATCTAGAATACGATTTTACAGAATTTCAAGATTTCTTTTTAGAGAGAGAATAAAATGAGACCCTTCATACATGTTAGAAATCATTAAACCTGAAGTTTATGCTTAAAATTCTTGAAATTTGTTTTAGTACACAAAACGGAACGTACATATAATATTTTCTGTTTAGAACAAAAAGTATTTAGCTTCTAGGTTTTATGATTCATAACATCGTCAGAGTCATAATTAATTGCTGACAGCTTAAAAAGAAATGTTGATTTCACCAAAACGAGCAATACCAACATTATGTAACTAATCATAATAAAAGAAACCTTAACAAAGGAAAAGAGTGAATGCTAAAATTATTTGATACAGAAAACAATACGGCTCACTAATCTCAAAGGCAGTCCCTACTTTTCTAATGAATGCTATAAATAAACTAACTAAATTACTACTATTAAAGTTTTACTACTAACTACAGAAAGCATGAGATTTTTATAAATCTAAGCAAACTATATACATACCATGTGACAACTTGAAATACAAAAGCAAAATATCAATTTCAAATTCTTCTCATCAATTAAAAAACAGAGATTACATAACTTCTGGACAGGACTGAAAGGAATACTACTATCAAATCGTTTCATTTTAATATGTAATGCGCTAATTAGAAATTAAAAAGTTTGCCATCTTTTCTTTTAAAAAAATAATTTCATTTTACGTTCTATTAACTGTCTACGTAAACAATACGAAAATAGAGGCAAAAATAATTTTTACAAAACAGCCCAGTTGGAAAATATTTAAAAACAACAACTTAAATTTGAAATTCTTAAGAAAAGGACAGATAATATGTTTTTTTAAATCCGCATGGGTAGGCTTACTAGGCTATAGTCACATCAACTGACACTACACAAGTTTTGTATAGTGCTGTTAAGAGTGACTTTAAATAAAATGTAACGGAATAGTTCAACAGAGACAATTAAACGGAATTAGTGTTTTTTAAATTTCAAGTTGTTACATGTTTTGTCCATTAGCAGCAGTTGTATATAGACTGGAATGATCAGTAGTGCCTTCTACATAAGTTACGTACGGGTTTCCTCCGCCGAGACCATTGTCGTTTCCACCTGCTCCATCGCTGTCAACTAGAAAAGAAAAAGGAAGGCATAACATCAAGCTAAGTGAGGCATTCTTCATTAAAATCCCAATACAACTGATAAGTTGAGTTTTGTCTTTGTGTACCACCAACCTAATATTTCATATCGGACCACGTTGGTTTCTCATATTTTACTTTTATGTTCAACCTTGTTTTTCGACTCAAGACCGGAAGATAAAAAGCGTTCTAATTAGGTTGAAGTAACAAATACGATGCAATGAAGAAAAACATTCTGTTGATGTACTACAGCATATAAACATTATCAAGCGAACATCCGGTAAACGAGAGGCTCAGTCACAGGACATCGAAGCATCATTTGTCTCGTTTAATTTTTGAAAAAAAAACAGCATCGAAACGATCCCATCGTCTTATACATACATGAATCTATTCCCTATAAAAAGCTCATTTTAAGGAGAGAGAAACCAAAATCCTCATCCGATCTTTTTTTAACGACCAGGTCTCATTAGGGTAAAAGCAGGATAAAAAATTTTGTCTGCTTTTCCCTACCTTTATTTGTACGTAGAATTTTCGAGCGTAAGAAGTTTTGGTTGTCGGAAGGAAGGTAAATAATATCTTTCAGACAGTTTTCACAATCTAAAATAAAATTATATCTTTTGCTTTGACTGCATAGTTAAAAGTTAAAAACTTTTTCTAAGAGATGACAATGACAGGTGAAAGCTCTTAGCCATATCATTGAATTTAAGACAGCTATTTTAGACCAACATCTTTAAAAACGACACAATCTTGTATAGAGACTGGCAAAATTCCAAGTTCTCACTTTTTTCACCAAATTACTGAGTTCCTTGTCTTAGGCTCCAGTTCCATCATTGTTTTGGAGCATCATTAATGCATTCAAAACAAACATTTGCTTGTGCTGCTTTCATATCACATTACACAAATACATAATGGGTTGCTGGAGTTCCAACTGCTCATTAAACACAGCTTAAAGTGCGTATACCTACACTGTTGCTGCAAAGATATACATATAAAATGTATGTTTTACTTCGGTTTTACAAAATTTTATCAATGACTCGTTAACAAAAAAAACATAAGCTTTTGTAGAAGTTATTACAGATTTCCACAAAAAATTAAGAAGAAATTCTGATGTGCTGTGTTTATACATCAATGATTCTCATTAACTTATGACAGAACCGACAGCGAGAGGTTTACAGAACAATAGACCAACTACTGCTTTCTCTAGTTAACCAAAGTAGATCCGACACAAATGAGCATATAATTTTCAAATAATAAATGGACGTAATTGTACAAAATCATTCACTTTTTCTTCAAAAAACTATCGGCAGCAGCAGGCTTTAGATTTATGTCAGCCTCATTTTCTAAATATGAACTCCAAACGACTCTAAGTAACGACTCAAAACTCAAAACTTACGGATGAAAAGAAATTGTTGTTACCTATACGTAACTTTCCGAGTTGGAAAAACAGCCCTACAGTCTTGTTTATCTCAACATGCCCCTACCAACATGCAACCGTCTTTAGTATATTTTGCAATATAGTCAAGTCATGTTATGAAGACATATAAAACGCAAAGATAAGACCTCCGAATCCCGTAACACTTGTTCAAAGGTTGTAAATGGGATGAATAGTTGACGAAACCATTCAATGATAAATCAAATTCTTTAGTAACGCTCATTTTTGCCTTTTGAAAGCTTACCTGAAAGTGTAACGTACTGGGGTGAAGAGCTAACCAAACTGTTGGAGTTATTGTTTCCTGGGGTAGGAGGATTCGGAGTATGAGTGCCAGTGTCGGAAGGAGTCACTGGAGTTCTAGGGGTCGACGGTTGAGTGCCACCAGATGAAACCTAAGAAATGTTTTGGAGGAATCATAATGAAATAGATATATGTTTCACCTTAAATTCAGCTTATACAAACATTAATGCTTAGAATGTCTATCAAAACACTCTTGACTCTCAACCATTATGTGCTTGCTACATCATTGAAATTTATTAAGATATAGATATCACAATGCTCAGTTGAGCTACGGTTATTATTCATCTCAGTTGAATTATTATTCCAAAACAAAGCTAGCTCGAACAATTCATTTTTGAAACACGCACAGCATAAAAAACTAAGTCAGCTTTGCTAACAAAGCAACAAGCAGTTTCCTGTTTTGTTACAGGACGTACGAAGACAACACAAACTACTAACACTTTCAAAGCTAGAAACCATTCATTATATTGGCCATTCACAGAGTACCGACCTACTTGAGATTACGAAAAATAAACCTGAAATCTCTATAATGATCCAAATATCAAAAGCAAGCCAAGCATTGCAAAGTAAACACCAACGCCAAACAACTTATCGTTTTTGGCTACATCTACAAATAAAGCTATAAATCAGAAATCTATGTAGGTATGTCATCTCAAGAAAACTTCAGACTCAAAGAGAAAGCAGTGAAAGTCTAGAACAATTGACGCTTAGCTCAACACCCTAACAATTCTTGGTGTTTGTTATCTGCTTATGTACATAATATCACCAGTAGGTATTTTTTTCATGATTTGTCGACACATGTTCGCGCGTATTACCGTGCTTCAATTAGCCTATGCTGTCTTCTTAGCATCTGGTTTTAAATACAATTTTTGACAAATATTTTATTCTGATTTCGTAGGTATGATTTTTACAAAAGTTCACATAAAATGGATTGGAGAAAGTAAGTCTAATCACTTTCCGTTGGTACAACACCAAAATAAACACTTCGGCTAAATGCAAATGCAAACTGCTACCATACTATTTATAAACTGCTTGATCAACAATTACAACAACAAACAACAACTGCTGGTCCATATGGGTGTCATAATAAAACGTCTTTTACTAGTAGCATGGCTAAAACACTCACCATCAGATATCAGATTCAACTATTCCATCCCCCATCCCAATTATCATACTACTTTTCTATCTTGACTAAACCCGATTGATTTTTCATCCGATAAACCCCGTTGTGTCTAATCGCCTGAGGTGTATGCCAATGTAACTCTGCTCTTTTTCTTACCTCTTAAAATATATACATACTTAAAAAAGTGTATGCTAATGTGACTTCACGTCTTTTTACAAATATTTGTATCTTTAAATCTGAACTTTGATTAAATTATTCCACCCAAACGTATAGTAGAGTACCAATACCTACAACTAAAGTTGATTTTGAATTTATTTCCATAGCCTCCTCTAACGAGCCCAATTTCGAAGTTTGTATGTCAACTGAACCATATATTACAGAAGTTTTCTGATACAGTATATTGTGATTCTCACTGATATTCTACTATATTGAGTTAACCTCCTGTATCCATCAACCTTACACACTACACAATCCTGCAGTTAGTCAGGCAGAACAAAAATCAAGCTTTCATAGCAGAAAAATGAAGCCTACATGATAGCAGTACTGAATAATTTTTGTTTGAGCTACAAACTTTTATTCTCATTTCCTCCCAAAAAATGAAACTCAAACCAAACTAAACATACCATTATACTTCCAATTTACACATACATTTATGTACCAATACCAACGACAAAAGAAAGAAATCGCAGCTATAAAATGACTACATTATCCACAAGAACTAACTGACAACAAAACTTCACCTGTTTAACCCATCCGTAAGAAGTACATAGAAACCTTTGTTACGATATTTCTCATAAATGATGCTTTTTTTCTGTGAATCTTGTCTTCCATACACACAAATAAACTTATCAATGTTATCAAATACATGTCATACCAAATTATATTTATATGAATACAATGTAATTCAATCTAAAAAAATAGCCCATTCACAATCAAGACATTATGTTTGCTTGTAGAGTGCCCATGCATGTAATGGATAATAAGTGTCATTCAATGTCTCATTTCCGGTCATCTTGTTCTGCTTGTATTTTGTAAAGAACGGGTTCAATCTCCCTTTCTCTCCTAAATATCTTTTCCTGTGCTAAAATCCTCGACAACGCACCTACATAAAACATCGTCAACTCTGCCGTTCACCATAGTATAAATTTGAGTGACATGTCAGCCGTATGTGATGTAACAAAAGACCGAAAAATACAGTTCAACGGATATCTAATACAGATGATTTGCAACACAATAGTTCTTACGTATTATAAAGATCTCCTGTTTTGATTCTACTTCCTAAAACCTGATTCGTAGTACACGCTCATCTATTGTAAATTATTTTGCTTCTACAATAGAAAGGAAAAAATGACAAGTTCTTTTTTGTTTTACTGGTCTGTACTGTACACCAAAACATTATACTTGTACTTTTCTCCTACGGAGCTAAAGCATTATATTTGATGAAGGTAATGTATAATATATTTTTCGTAGACGCAATGTAAATATAAAATACGATGCCAGTGACTTGTTATCCTTAAATATTACGACTTGATAAATGCTTACATTTACATGTACTTAACAGCAACAAACACTGTATAAACGTCTTGTAGAATATAGAGTTATAAATTCTACCGCCTTACTGTCCAGTTTAGATTTAGATCTACATAGGACAAGGTCGAACTGTTCGACGGTAATACGTAGCAGTGCTTACGATTCGTGCCAAAACCTTTATACCATCAAACCATTTTATATACATATATACATACTACCATGAACCAAATATATAGATAGATAGTAACGAGATCAGCAAAAGCGGCCAACGAGAAAGATTAAAGGAGTGAGTAACACATATTATGTATGAAAAATCAGAGTAGGTATTGGTATTAGAGAGTAAAAGTAAATCAAAGCTTGGATTGAGGGCCCACTTCAACAAAATCATAAGCTGCTGCATGATTGATGATTCATACATGAATGTTATTGCGATTGTGAATTTTTACTTAGGGTCGATCTTCATCCATGTATTACATGTGTGTATCTGCCTGACTGCAGTTTTGTCCACTCATAGCAATAGTCTCTCTGCCCATATTTATGTACGACGCTCCCTTCCTCCATACACAATCTGTCTTATTTCTTATTCATGCTGATTATGATATGATTGTGAAATTCAGTGACGCAGGCAGAAAAATTATGGACAAGGTAAGGGGATAAGAAACGTTTTCAGTTTATGATGTGCACCTTCATTTGGGGTCTGGAGATTATCTCACATCTGAAAAGTATATGCATGCCTTGTATTTGATTCAATTCAAAATCATGTTAACTGATAAAAGATACCATACCAGAAATACGAATTTTGAAATATTAATTTTGCAAATTGCATTAGATTTTTGAAAATACCTATATTACAGTTCAATATCACAATATTTATACAAACACTTACACACATAAAAAGGAAAGACACTTCGAAAATTCTAATAACAAACCTGATGTTGAGAGGGCCACCAGCAAGTAGTAGCAAGGCAGTGGTGACATATACTGTTATGCATTCTAGATTAAAAGTGTTCCTTATTATGGCTGTATTAACAACTCTTGGCCACCGGATAGTGCAAGTGAAAGCGGCTTTCACTCGCTTGATTAGCTGTACCGACACAACAATATTTGTAAACTTTCATTAACTGGTTGTTAAATTAAAAACTGAACCATCTGCCGTTGAACTACTCAAACTACATCACCTTAAAATGCAAAGTTGAAAAGAGAAAGCATCAAGTAAATATTAATAGACATAATTGGTCATATTGTAAAACTAACAGACTTCCAAGGATTTAAAAATGTGTTGAAACGAATAAATTCTACAGGTAGTTTCTATTTTGATGCTATTACCCAGTAACGATAAGGCTATATTCATTCATCCATGCTGCCATTCTCACTTATTTGATTGAACTAGCAGTAGTATGATAGTGAACTAGGGCCAATGACATACATAGGTAATACATATATCCTTGATGTACCTTATATCAGTTCCATAATATTTATACTTGTACCTTTTGTAAGAGTTTATTCTTCCCACATTGGTACTCTATGGACTTCAAACAGATAAAGCAATTCTCTTGTCTCTTTTATTATTGTAACGCACGCATAAATATCAAAGTGAATGTAGAATATTTACAAGGAATAAGAACGTTTAAAGCCCAATAACGCATCTTCAGCTTTGCTTAATAACAAAATAATGCTGAAGTTATTAAAATAAAAGCCCACAGCATGCGAATTCATGATTATTTTTCCTTCCAGAAACTTAAAAATTTCAAAAAATCATGTAATAAGCCGGAATGCATGGGATGATAGATGTAGT
>JAHZNG010002551.1:0-12764 GCA_027744375.1 Orchesellides sinensis
TTATCCCTTACAAAATACATACGTATACATACATACTTGATAAGGTTACCTTAATTTAAATCGTTAATTTGAAACAGGGCTGAATTAAAACACATGTCCATCAGTCTATAATATAATCACAGTTTTTTATACAATATTTCCACCTATGTCTGACACCCAAACTTTTCAAGCTACAGATGTCCTCAACTACCTTTTAACGATAACGTTCCTGGCTCAAATACAAAATGGGGCATATAAAACTTAAAATGATTTCTGAATTGAATAAATTAACTATAATAATTTTGTAAAAATCTAATATGTAATTCATGTTTAGTACTAATCGTCTTAATCATGTAAGTATTAATATTAATTTTAAACTGCTCATATTTTTCCACATGCAAACTGGATACAACAGTGGGCGGTGTATCGAATATGGGTGAGTTTTTAAATAATCTTTAAGCTTCTTTCAGAGATAGACGTATAATACATATATTTTGACTCTTGTACTAGTACTAGTACATTTTTTATCAACTGAGTAATTATTGCTGGTTTTTGTACAAGATTTTGGTTTACGTTGTTCATACAAAATAAATGTTTCTATTTCTTGTTATAAATAACTACATATAAGAAATGAATGTTTGTTTTTGTGTATTTATAGCGTAGTAAACGTCCATTGTTATTATTTTGGCGGGACTAATGGTGTTTTTACAGAAGTCTATTAAATATAGTAATCATTTTTGCACGAAAATTATATGTAAACAATGTAGTTGAGAGACAACGAAGTATCTGAAACGTGAAAAACCAATTCTTGAGATCTAAACTCAAAATTTGCTACGTTTCATACGATGTTGTTACTAAATATATGTGTGTATATCTGCCTTTGACGAAACGGTCTTGCTGAATGAAAATGTGTGTGTTTAGGTCTTGGCCGCCGGACTCGCCTTCCCCTGTGCCCGGGTACGTATTAAAATTACTATTTTCATAGAAGACATAAGCAGCAGTGTTGTCTTGTCTGAATATGTACATACAGGGAAGATGAATAAACATGCATGACCAAAGTAGCAAAATGAAAGAAAGGGAAGAATACTATTTTTTTGCCAGACCTGAACTTTTTTTTGTTATCCTGCCAAAAAGTTATGCAATAAATCAGTTTTCTTATAGAGATTATATGTTGGTCCGTTGAGACTTTTTTTCGTTCTATTATTCCATTGAAATTGAATGCGCTGATTTTTCGGATGTCCCGTTTTTTCCCAGACAAGTTAGTATCTTCTCCGTAAGGTACTGTTAATGGTGAATCCAGGGACTACAAGTAAAACTCAGTTGGCTGCTGGTGGGTATTACGCTTTGGTTTGTTTTGAGAACGGGTTTCATGTTCATTGTTTTCCATGTTTGTTTGACCGACTTTTGGTTTCCTTTGTTTTTAGTGGTGCCGTTTATGCATTGTGTTTTTATGTTTCAAAGCATGATTTGAAAGCATCCTATCCTATGTTCGTTTTTATACATACATTGATGATTTGGTTCTGTTTGTTTGTTAGCATGCAATAAAATTAATGCATGGGAGAGTGTCAGCAAGCTTTATCAATGATTTACAGGAGGATTAAGGATTCACTTTTTCTCTTTAAAAATATTTGCTGTGTAATCCATGTAAACCAAGTTTGCTAAGAAGAAGCAAAAGTTTTACAAGTAATCTTTGCTTTGCCTGCATAAAGGTACCAGCAGCAACTGGCCGTGATGACCATGAGCATGGGTTCCCGAATGGAGGAGATGCAGGTTCAAGAAGAAAAACTAGACACTGCCAATTTATTTTGATCCTAAAAATACGCTATATTGTGTGGAATCACATAGTATGTAGTCAAAAGGATGGTTAATGAACTAATCAGTAAAGTTAGGATGTTCGGAAGTTATTTTTATTGTAAGACCTAATTCACGTTCTGATAATAAGAGAAAGTTTGCTTACTATCAGAGTCTACTTCATTCATTGGCAGCTACAAATGATCGTTCTTCCCCTTCCTTCCACTTCTTCAAATCTGGGAAAGACAAACAAAATAAAATTTTGGTTGTTTTGTACGAAGGAAAAGTTTTTGAACAAATGTTTTCGGATTTAATACGAAAAAGTACATGTAAACGAAAGTACAAGCGTGTTCTGGTGAAAGCAGTTCTTCATTGCTTGTCTATATATCACGTAGTTCTGTTCTTAAACAATTTTTAAATAAGCGTTTTAGAACGAATCTAAATCGTTCGTTTCGTCATACACCAGATTGTCAGCAAGTGCGTAGGTACTTTACATTTTACAATTTAAAATTAAATTGGCACGAGCTGAATTTTTTAACTAAAATTAGGTTTGTCAGGTTAGTATTACTTTTTGATCAGGGAAATCTGTCTGACCGGCATGCTCCTGGCTGGCATTGATTGCAAATGTAAATAGAGGGAAATCGAAATTATAAGCCAGTGGAATTGAATTGTAATTGTAATTGTAATTGTCTACAATTAGCAACCCATCTTGGTTAATTACGCTAATTGGGAATTTAACACATAACTTGATTGGAATATATTGGCACTGACACTTAACAGATCAGAGTTAGCACAATGTTATATGCACTGATACACTATTCTCACGCTCAACCATTGCTTTTAAACAATAGACTCACGAATAAAATTGCCTCTTCAATCTCTTTCAGTTCCACGTTATCATCCTCATTGCTGTAAACGAATCTGGCTTTAACAATAAAGTCTTTTACAGCCTTCTTAAACACTGCAGGGCTATTTATATTCCTTATATTTTCAGGCACTTTAAACCAATATAGCGTTGCCCTATATTGTAGGTAATTACTACAGAGATCCCTATCAACACTAATATTATGTGCACGCCTTGTTAATTTCACTAATGTAGCACTTTCATTTATCAAATGGTTTAGAGGTGAGGGATTTGCTTTAATTAATGATCCCGAACAAAGTTGCAAAATTTTAAATTGGTGCATTTCCCTCACATAAAGCCAAGTGATCGGTAATTGCACAAGTCGGTGACTAGATAGTAAAATGTTTTTAGCCCATTTAATAATTCTGTTGACAGGTTGCAGTATTTTCTTCGAAGCATCACCCCAAACAGCTGTCATGTAATAGATCTGCGATAGTACCAATGCTTCAATAGCAATTTTAAGCTGCTCAGTAGTTAGCATATCTTTCAACGCACGCACTTTCCATAATGATTTATTGGCTTTCCTAACTACATATTCAGCATGCGTGTCCCATTTGAGAGATTGATCCTTGATCAGTCCTAGCGATTTAACATACTGTGCACTTTTAGCCATGTAAGTACCCACAAAAATCACTTGGCTCATTGCAATATCTTTGTCCCTTCGGTTAGAATACACAATTAACTCAGTCTTCTTAGCATTAATTTCAAGATCATTTGAATTTAGCCATTCACAAATCCTATCAATATCCTCTTGTAGTTTATCCATATCACTTTTCACACAGCTTCTGTCTATTTCTTTACCAGTCTGACTGTCATCCGCGAAAAGCACTAGCAGGCAGTACTTAATGATTTTATAAAGCCTGTTAATGTAAATAGTAAAAACTAGACAGCTCAGTATACCACCTTGTACTAAGCCACGCACTGTACTGACTACCTCTGAGACTTCACCATTACATTCAACATATTGTTGCCTGCCATTAAAGTAAGCATTAAACCATGATGAGTCAATGCTTTCTTCCTCCAGCTTCATGCAACAGAAATACCTGTTGATCCTATCATAAGCTTTACTAAGGTCCAAGTTAACAGTAGCATATAAGTTTTTCCTCTGTAGTGCGGTTCTGGCTTCATTCACAATAATAGTTTCAGCATTTTCAGTACTATGCCCTTTACGAAAGCCAAACTGATGTGAATACAGTATATTATGCTGGTCAATATATGCACGTAACTGAAAGTAGACACAGCGCTCCATAACCTTAGAAACTACGGGGAGTATGCTGATAGGTCTAAAATCGTTGGGAGTAGTAGGGTTATGTATCTTGGGTATTGCTATAATCTTAGCCACTTTTAGCCTCTGCGGTACGGTGTTATAGGTGATAGATAGGTTAATAATATGTAGGAACATATCTTGGAAGCTTTCATAAGGCATAAGTAAGTTTATCAGGCGGTTGCTCATACCTACACTATCACAGCTTGAGCCAAGCTTATTTTTCATTCTACTCCATGCGAGCGTTAGTTCCACACTACTAACATGCCGCAGTCTGAGACGGTCTCTATCATTTGCAGTTGGTTCGGCTAGGTATGAAGTAAGTGGTGGTTGGTTAGATACGTTAGAGAAGTGATCATTTAGTTCCTTAGCAGAGAATTTTATTGCTATATCATTCTTTGGACATGTTAGCTTATTTATAGTAGGCCATAAACCCCTCTTTTCAATGTCGCACTGTATGTAGCTTTTGGTATCCTTCAGTATTAACTGCTTCACAAGCTTTTTCTTATGCATGAAATTATCCTTCGCCTCATTACTGGGGTTGTTCTTCATTACGGTGTATAGTGCATTTCTATGTCGTATTTCCCTTACAGTGTTACTACTAAGCTTTATGATCCGATGCTGTTTCGTTATAGTTTTACTTCTAGTAGGTATGACTGTGTCACTTATACAGTTGATCATTTCTTGAAAGACGTCGAATGCCGCTTCCACATTGCCATTACCTAGACATTTGGCATGGAAAGATGCAATTGTGCTTATAAGGTCAGTATTCTTAATGTTTTTGTAGTCTTTATATGAAATCACTTTTTTTTCTTTGGGAGGCTTAGCTCTATTAATGAATGTAGACACAGCACAGTGATCAGATATGTGAGGGTTAAGGACTTTCGTGTCTTGTAATATGTTAGGTCTATTTGTTATAATTAGGTCCAATATAGCATCCTTCCTGGTAGGCACGTCAATAAGCTGCTTAAGATTATACTTACTTAATATGTGCTCCAGCATACTATAGCTCCATCCTAGTCTTAAATTAAGATCACCCGTAAGTATGATCAACTTATTCACCTTTAGCAGCTCGTCAAAAATCATATCCATTGCATGTATGTCAGCTTGCACGATGTCCATGTTGTAATTTGGTGGTCTGTACACACATCCTACAATAAAGCCTTTGCTGTAGCCCACCTTAATACGTAAGAGTATTACTTCTAGCTTAGAACTTGTATTTACTAAGTCAGCGCACTTAAGAATGTATTTTTGTGTTTTTAGGTTATTTGATGAAAATATAGCCACACCCCCACCACGCTGCTTTAGCGACTGTAAAAAGTCCCGGTCAGATCTATGTACATTGTAGCCGGCGATGGTAGGTAGTACTTTGTCAGGAGTAAGAAATGTTTCAGATACACACATCACGTCAACATCGTAAGAATTCATATATACATTAATCTCAGATAGCTTATTACAAACAGATTGGGCATTAATATGGGATACATGTAGCCTGTTTCTACCACAAGTAATACTGTCAAGTCAGATTTCCTCCATATCTATAATGTTGGGGGTAATAGATGTAATGCTTGGACTTCTATCCTTTCTAGATTCTGTATTATGCTTCTTTGCTATCTTAGGTTGGCTATGTCCTTCCATGTCATTACTATTTCTCTTGCCAGGTCGTATGTAAGTAGCTTGGGAAGTACTAGCTGTTGGCTTAAGCGGAGGCGGTAGTGTATGGTTAGGTATCAAAGTAGTATCTTTCTCGTTCTTTTCCTTACTTCCAACTTCACCACGTAGCTGCTCCTCTCTTTTATGCTTTGCTTCCAATTGCTGTGCTACTGTAAGATCTCGCGATACAGATATACTGTCCGAATCCCGAAAAGGATAAATAGTTCTGAACACAGGCTCCTTTCTTGAGACACTCGACCAGAAAAGAATTGGTATGGAGGGAATGAGAATTCCAAGGAATCTCCAGAGAGCTTCATTGAACGGATGGTACTCTATGAGAACACGTGCGATGAGAGTTGTCAAAGACAAAAGAAAACTTGCAAAGATTGCCAAGAGAATACCCAAGTATTTCGTACAAGTCTTTTTCAGTCCTCTAATCGGTTTACTAGAGAAGCTTTTTGTGTCATTAACTCCCCCATTACTATAATCCCCTTGTCCTTTTATCCCATAGGAATATATACTGTGGTGACCGTTGTTGAGGTCTTTGTAATTGAGTGTGGGTCGGAGTGAGGGGAATAACAAGGGAGTCGTTTCTTCATTTGTTATAATGACTTCGCCACTGTTGTCGCTAAACTCGCCGCTCTCTGTATCTAGGATTGTCATGATAAATATGAAAACTAGAACGCGACCAAAATACCAAGAAAACTTATTATCCACTTTCACTAGGAACTTTTGAATCCAAACTTGATTTTCATTTTAAAACATTAACAGACAGAGACTCCAGTCAAGTCTGGACAAGAAAGTTATTTCCTGGCTGGAGAATCAGAGAGTCTGTAATAATATCATAAAAGCATTCTTTTCAGCTCATACCCTTGCATATTTGCGATGCCTATATACAAGCATGTGAGTTTTTCAACAATGAAGACGAGATCATACATAGGGTACTATGTAGTTACTAAAGAAGTTATCCAATGAAAAGTCATGTAGCGTAAGCTAAAGTGATCATGTACCACTATTATGTAACATGCAAAGCAAAGGAGCTTAAATGTAACCCTTTCGTCCTTACAGATAAAGGAGACTTTCTACATGAAAAAAAGCAAGAAAAAAACGAGCAAATGTATACATACGTGGGTATATAATGTACGTAATGCATTTTTTCAAGACATGCAAACGGAATAGAAAAAAACACCTGGAGTCTTGAGATACACGGTCATATTTCATCATGATAATGACGACTGTATTCTGTTGTATAACTATACAAATTTAATGTTGGATGCAGCCAAAGAAAAGACAACTTAAGATTCACATACACGTTTTATTATACGGCAATCATAAACATATTTTTTTAATGTTGAAGTTTGATTTTTATGTAAAGACAGTAGTCAGTTCTTTAAAACTAGATACCAAAACTAAAACTAAATTCAACTTTGTTGCAAATTGAAACTAATATTGAAACTCATTATATGCAATGCATACATTTCGTTAGAGGTGCAATTTTGAACAGAGCTTAAGTTTGGATGGCGTGACTTGAATATGGTGTTGAAAGGACTGGGCGTTAAAATGATCAGGGGTACTAGTTTTGGGTTCGCGATAAAATATTTACTATCACATAGACTACAAATACAATGTCGGCTAGCGTAGTATGCATAAATTAAGAAGACCCAAATGTAAATTAATGTCCACCATGTACTTAATTTATCTCCTTGTTTCTGTTGTGGTCCCTAAACAAGATTACAATCTTGTTTTATCTTCGAAATCGGATTCATTTGCATACTATTTGTGCCGTTTTCGAGCTGATTAGCAACGACTTGGTAAAATTTCTCTGAAACTGAAAATTTGCACTTTGTTCATTAAGTTAGTAATAATTACTGCTAGGAAAGCGTTCTTTTGATAACTGAAGCAGCTCCAGGAATGGTTAGCAAATACACACATAAATAGTCAAAGTTCCCAAAAACTCGACAAACAAGAAGACCAGAATAGAAATTGCATTCAATTCTGTGCGAATCCTATTACAACTTTGAAGCTTTCATCTCAATTTATTCAGCATTCATGCATCCTCTGGTAAAACCCTTCAGTACTTTTACTACCTGTAAGGATGCTTTAAATCCACTCATTCTGTATTTATTGCGCGAGGTTCCATTATGGAATTTCTTCGTATTCTTCATCAACCATCATAAATCTCCTCCTCATTAAAAACCTAACCAAACCAAAAGTTTCCAGCTTGTCTCCAATTCAAAATAAGTTTAACAGGTTATATGTTTCTTCTCTGTTATGGTATTAGATATGTTAGATGTGTGTGTGGGATGGGAATCTATGAAATATGATTCGACCAAACTCAAACTCTCATTCGAATTCATAATAGGCATCTTCCCTTCATACTTCCCATGCTGTTTTTCGTTAGAACTTCACGTAACATTTTCTAGCTTTAAGGTGTTCTTTAAGCTTGATTGTTGGTTACGTTACATGTTTCATGATGAAAATGTCCGGTCTTGCATGATAATAAAATTGTAACTCGATACTTGCGTTCAAAAGTTGAAGCTATGCCACTGCTTCTACGGATTCCCTCTTTAACTCTTTTCATAAATATAATACAACTTCCACACAGAAAGATAATGAACAAAGCGCTACACACTGAGCTGTTGATGTACAGGCCTTTGTTTCAAAAGTTATTTTAGCCTTGCAAAGTTACCAATGTTTTATGACAACAAATAGCACGATATATGCATGTTACGTAATAATCTTTGATTATGAAATGAGTAAGACACATCTGGACTCATTTGCTTTAATGATTAAAATGTGAAGACATAATTGACGTCATTGGTTGAAATCCAATAGTTGGCAAAAAATTTTAAGACACAAAAACATGTCTGGGTTGCGGTTTGTAAACAGTTCTTGGCCATCAAATTTTCAGACATATCAAGTAATTATAAGTGAACTATTGTTGACGATGTCGTAATATCTACAGTATAGAACATACATACAAGAAATAATACACTTGACTTCTCTCCAGATTAGCATGTCAATTGATTTTGTTGATTGCCATCATCAATCATCAAGCCATGCAAAATAACAAACTCAAGAAAATGTTTGAATGTTGTAATCTTAACAGTGAGCCATCGATTAATGCTCATCTATTTCTCAGACAGGTGTTACAAAGCAAAAAACCTACTCATGGTCATGATCCAGTAAATGTCACAAAGTCTTACATTTACAAAAGCAGCAATTTGACAGCCAGAATAAGATATTGGATTAACGGACCGGAGACAGTTGCTAGCATGACGGGGTAAAAAGAAAGAAGATCTATGTACCAGTCAGTGAGAGTGCCAAATGTTGTAATATTATGTAAATGTTTTTTCAATTCAATAAAAAAATGAAAGTGGCTATTGTAAGAAATGCCATGTAACTTTAAAAATACATTCGTAGATTCTCAACTATTGACAGTCTGGTCACTCGCGTTGTTACCTGCTTAAAAACTAATTAAGTCAACGTTTACACTCATCTCGGACAATTTTTATCTTTTACATTAATGAAATTAACTGCCGTACCGACTCTGTCATCATCTAACCACTTTTGGCAACTTCTTTCTTGTGATTATCTAAACTACTCAATTTTATGGTGTGAACTAGGTCTGGCTGAAATGCCATTAAATTTAATGGAACCTGGGCTTTTTCGCGTTCTCAGTAGATGTTGAACAATGAGTCGTTAAAACATTAAATCGTAATTTTCCATTTAGAATACACGTTCAAGTAGTTTCTCAAAGTTGTGGAACAACTACGGTGCCTCATTCACCACCTTCATCAAACATGCGCTAATTAAAATACTCTGCAGGATGAAGCAGGTTACCCTGCCTGTTTGCAATATTTCATTGTACAGTCACGTCGGTTCATCCAGAAGACAGCTTAAAGTGCACCTTGTAATTTTACCTGCCCATCATCTTTCTTTTATCTATAAAAATCCCGACCAAAAAGTAAACACTTCTTTGAAGACCCTAAGGCAGAGGAATATATTATAAAATATCAAGTATGATATCAATATTATCATTGATGAAAACTGATAAAAACCATGTTTCAGTTTGGCAAAGAGAAAAACAAATTACATAGTTTGAAGCATGTAAAGCAACGGCAGGATACAAAAAGGTCAATTTGGCACTGACCATAAAACTTCCATTAATAAAAATCCCTTTTTGTGCGTAAGAGGCTTCATTTTGCATTTGAGTGAGACCCCCATGACATTGCATGCAAATGCACACATACGGTTGACTGATTTACATAATAATCTGTCTAATTCCATTTGCTGGCTTGAGAAGAGACAGCAAAAAATATCATATTTGGCTAGACATAAAGATAAAATATGTTCACATGCATCATACTTTATCGTATGGAATTTTTTCCAAACTCTACATGAAACCATTTTGAGAAATATACAGGCGACACCAGCAGCAGCAAGATATTCGTATGAAAGTGAAAGAGGATATAAAGAGAAATGGAAATGAATATTATGATATAAATCCCATAAAAGCTACTAACATGGCTTCCTTGCAAAGAATACTTGTCCTTTCTGTGAGAGACCTTGGCCATCACCATCCCTCGTTGGTAACGTGTAGCGTTATTGTGTAGCAAAATGTATTATGAAAAGGACGAGGATGAGCGATGAGAGTGGCCTTGGATGTCAGTATTTCCACGTGGAAAGAAGAAGAAACCTCTACTTAAATGTAAATAGGTAGGTAGGTAGGATAAGGTATATAGTTTCTGATTTTGAAGCCCTATATAGGCACGCACGTATGTACGCATATCATGTCAACTAGGACCATTGCGGGATACTGGGCAATCTAGAATGCACGTTTATCTTAAGAATTCTTCTGTATTCCATATATTTTATCAAGCAGAATAGAAAAATTCTTAGAGCCACGAATTAACTGCATGCACGCAAAAACCTGCGTTCCTACCAAAATTAAGACACTTTGACATGAGAAACCATTTTGAAACTAGTTATTTTGTCAAACAAGCCCATGAAAACTAAGGTTTCTATGCAAAATATGTATGTTATGGCATGTCATGGCATACCATTGCATTGCAGAGCTTAGATTTTTTTTTGTATCCCACAAGACTGTTTGCGCTGACGAAATCAATTACAGTGTATTTTTTCTGAAAAGGGGGCTTCGCCTTTGCCTGATGTTAATGTAAGAAAAATAAGGATGGATAAGAAACTCTCAGGAAAAATGCTGAACGCTTTTGATCTACTATTATCTGGAATCTGGATAGAATTTATCTGGCTTTAAATCTAAAGGCAAATGGTTGTCTTTTCAAAACAGAAAAAATGGTATACAAATGGTTAGTATTAATTTAAACGCGTTCACCTTGCTTGAAACCGGTACAGTCGGTCGCATATTTATATAAGCCGAGAATCATAAAAGAACCAACAATGTATTGTATTAAAACCGCGAGAAACCGATACAATACAACTTTTTAGTTGTGAAGTAAAATCTGTCAAGTTTATGATTCTTGGTTGCTTTCAAAAAGTATCATAAATTATACCAGAACACTGTCCCAAAAATTGTTACCGGAGAAAATAGTTAAATTCATTTTAACTCTTTTTCCAGTAACCCTTTACTGTTCCCACAAAATTAGAAGGATATGAGAATTATTAAAAGTAATAAGATATACGTTAAAAGCAAATAAATTTAAATTCTAATGAGTTGCAAATGTCAATCTTGTATAAACTTATTACGTAATATATTACGTAGGCTGACGACTCAGTCACACTAAAACATATCTAAATCTATACAAACCTGGTCTTCCTCTAATAAAATGCAAAATATCTTGGCTTCGTGCTGCAAAAAAGATCAAATGTGAAGAACCTATTTGCTTTTAATGAGCTAAAACTAATTAAACCCCTCGAAGAAATACAACTAGTTAATAAGTTAATGCTGACACTTTACGGACTTAATAGATTATGCTGAAATCTAAATCTAAGATTTACAAATTAGCAACTTAGCAAGATATACGAACAAGCAAACTTTAAATATCTTTAATGGGGCATTATAAAACAAATCCACAAATACCTTAACAATTCTCGATTCCTTTTCTATCCTTTTGAGAAGTCATTTTGGATATGTGAATTTCTAAACTTCAGCAGTTAAAAATAAAATTTTCTATACTTCTGCAGAAATCTATTTATCTGTAGCTATTTATAAAATCTAAAATACATATTCATAATGCCCATCGTAATTTATTTCTTTGCATACTGCTTTTGCTTTAATATCCGTTTCGATGGATTGAATCGATAAAACGAAACGAGATTTCAATGCAACTGATTTAAGTTCCCTTGATTTTTTACTGCACCACACGACGCTTGACTTCATTTCTGACAGATTGAGACATCTCACTTGACACGCGACAGCAAAAGACTTTTGATGTTTTAGCAAAAGACATAGTTATATGAGTATGAACAAATAGCTGTATTGTTATGCTGTGCGGGTGGCTTTGATAAAGAGAACACTTTGGAAAAATTGGATAATGTACATACTTATGATGCGTTGCGTGGAAGTCCGAGAACAGGAATTTTACCTGGTTGAATTCGATTCGGAGAATTTTTAAGATTCAAATATGGTTTTCATGTGTCAGTCGTCATCAACTCGTCAAGTCATCATTGATATAATACGATTTTCAGACGAGATGATAAAAGTTTTTGACTTTTTGTTGAAGCTATGGTGTTGATGCATGTAAGATAGACAAGACGACACTGACGCGTTTTCACATCAAAGCTCAACTGGAATCGTTTGCAACGAGAAACATCAGGGATGTTGTTGAAGAATGATTATATTGTTAACATATCCTTTTTCTTCTTCCGAATGACTGCAACCCTGTAAAAAACTGGAAATCTCTTTGAAACTATATAAGTGAGACATGACGATATGAAAAGAGAGGATAAAGCAAGTCTTCATGAAAAAATGATGTTGCTGCTGGTGGATGGTCATCCTATTGCTTCCCTGCTACATGGTTTATTGTTATTTTGCACCTAAGATGTTTTTCTCGCTTACTTTTTAATCCACGAGCAGTACAGAGGAAAGACATGCAAACCTGTCACTTAAATTTTCATTATACATGGTACAAACGCATAAAAAGGTAAGTTGGTAAGCGTAAACTAGAAGTTGTAAAACTCTCAAATATGCCA
>JAHZNG010002552.1:0-12068 GCA_027744375.1 Orchesellides sinensis
TTATGTAATCTCAAGCAAATCAAGTTTTACAGGATACGTTATTTACATTATCATATCATCATGGGTATTATGCATCATTGCTCATGCGAATATTTTCAATAAGCCTAAACTAGTTAAAAGCAATAATTGCACTCTTGATAGCATGCATACTTTTGCTACTATGGATGTAAATAGCTTCTAAAAAACAATCTTGACGCCAGTGATCAAGGAGAGGTGTTTTCCAAAATATCAAATCTTGCACTGATATTTATTCTTCGTGTCGCATTCAGGTTTTTGAAACGATATTATATGTACATCTCATTTCATCAGTACATTTCCTTTGCCAGAATAAAATGCATCAAGCAAAGTATACTAATTTTAGCAGTATCTGATGAAACACTCTTATACCTAAGTTCATGTAGACCACACATTTATGAATACGCCAATAAGTTTAGACGGAGACGTTCATCAGTGATGAATCATCACATCAAAGCCTTATCTATGCATGTGCTAAAAAATATCGACAACTTTTGATTTTGATTCCTTCCTACAAATTATTACATTGCCTAAGATGTGCCTTTTTCAGTGTACATTTATCATCTAGGCATAAATACAGCAAAAATTACGAATGTGTATTGGAATTTCGCCTTACAAGACATAGATTACATTTAGCAAAACCTTTTCATACATCCATACTCATTGCACACAGACACACTTACTGATCACAGGGACATTCTTCATAAATGCTAAAAACTAGGAAGGGTAATGACGACCAGATTTATCTGCCTTTTACTACTTATGACTTAACCAAACGTCAACTTCTGATTAGTCCTCCTAAATGAATGAATTTTAGTGTTCCAATATGTACACATCTGCAAGGATAATGCACAGCAAATCCTGTTATATCTATTTTGTCATGTTTCTCTCATACATCATCGCATCAGCAGACACCAACTCATCTTAAGTAAACAACTCCGACCGTCGTCGCCACATAATTAATTGCAAATACCACCACATTGCCTAACGCTATTAGGCAACAAGCTTTAAGCTAACGTCAAATTAGGCTAAAAACAATTTGCTATTTACATCATAATAAGTAAAATAGAGGTTCAGCTCAGTTCATTGTAAATTATCTTTTGTGCATTCTTCTTCCTATGCCATCCTTTAGCATACATATGCCAATGCCAAATGATATTATGATATCCGTTCGTTCATCCCCCGTTCTTTGATCCATATTACAAATTACAAGCATAGCATAGCATCTCCCATCCTATGTCCTGTCATTTTCATACATAGCTTTAGATAGAGTAGTGGCTTGGTTTGGTATTGGTATTGGTATACGTATTTGCGTAACAAAGTAAGTTAGTCTTTTAAGCAAACGGATGTTTTTTATGTATTCACTTTTTAGTAAAATACGACTACATAGCATAAGCAATACACAGCAGATACATTGCCTATGGTTATGGTTTACACACATTCATAAAAGATTTCCTCTACGTTCATTTCATCCTCACTCTCTGTCCACGTCAGTATAACTATTCAAGTGATAACAACCAGAGCTACTGAACTGATTCAAATACACGCTTCTTGTTCGTAGTAAATTCTTTTCGTTCCACAAATCTTTTTTTATTTACTTTTTCCAAGTATTTTGTAATGGAAAAATATTTCATAGGTAATCAAAATCAACGATAATCCTTTCATTTTAAGTGGTAAGTAAAGTCAGTTAAAAAAGATGTGTATTTTATTTTAAGGTATTTTCCTCTATTATAATCGTGATCATGTAATCCAAAGAGAGGCATTTTAGGAGTGCTTTTACATGTAAGGTATTCTAGGTATTACACAAATCAATACAGAAAGAAATTAGTTGTTGGTGATAAAAAGTGTTTTATGTACACAAACAGACTGTGTGTTAGGTAATCCTTTTTTGTACAAAAGAGTGAATATTTGTAGAGTTTTTACCTTAACCTTGATCAATCAAAAGCTTGCTAATGTTTCTTGGAATCATAAAAACAGTTAAGTTCTAAGTTCGTAAGGTAAGTAAGTAAGTTCTACGTAGTTCAGTCAGTCAGTCATTTTGTGACGTGGTCAAATCGTGTGGGAAGAAGAAAAATATTTATGGTTAAGTAATTTATTCACGCTGGATATATGTAGATAGGAAGGAAACGTGGAGATTAGAGATTGTGAGAGGATTTGAGTAATAATATGTAGGGTAGGTGGTAAGAAAGGGGTTAATTTTGTAAGGAAATTTTGTTTGAAGATGATGTTGGATGTTTATCCTGCTAGAAAATAAGTGAGGAGGGAAATGTACACCTGAAATGGAAAAGTGTGTAAGGGTTTATTTTGGGCGATGCTAGATTGACCTTCAAATGGATGCCAAAAAATTGAATGTGTGGCCCAATAGTGGTTTCAATAGCGTCTCCAAGTCTCCAAATATTATTGTAATGTTTTGTAAATGGTTTTGTATTTTTAATGTGTTTCAGAATACTGAAGATAAGCAGATGAAGTAAGCAGCGGTTTTGAAGGAGGAGGATATTGTTTTGTGTGTGTATCCGGCTAGCGGCTGCAGTTTTTAAGTGACAGTCAATAGTTGATATTTGACGGTTGAACGGCTCCAGTTCACTTCTCGTAATAAGTAACGTATTTGAAGGAGTGTAGCGTTTGGATTTAGAAGAAATTGGATAGACTGGGTTGGTGCTTTCAGAAGGAGATTTGGATGTTGAGAATGAAGTTGACAGTGGTAGAAGCTTCCTGTTGACACTCTCTTGGGGACACTCTGGAGGATTGTTGAAGATAAATAATTGATTTTAAAATGTATATGAAGCTGCCAGCCCACATCAACGGTTTTTCTACCTACAAATTTGAAAATTTTGTGCAAGGCAGCGCGACCACAGCATCGAAGAGAAAGATATATTCTGATAAAGCTATAAAAATCCCTCTGAGTAGTCATGATTATGAAAATATTAGCGATTCTAAGTTTAATTTTGTAAGTAGAGGTGGAATTTTATTTTTTATTAATTGGTCTTACTGTTGGGAATGATTTTGATGAAAAATAATTATTTGTTTTGTTGTTGCAGAGTATTTTGGTGTCATCAAAGTCATCACCATCTTTTTATGTTGATTAACACTGGTCCATTTGGTTTGGCCAGTGAAGAATTCATTCCTGCTAACGAAGAAGCTTTATCTAGCTCTGATGGCCCGTCTCCAGTTCAGTCGAATGAGGAAGTAGTAGCTGGATCTCAAAGTGATAAGAAGTCTGATGATATAGTATCCCCTGTAAATATAGATAACCCAGAAAGTAGTGTGTTAAAAGATGCTAGAGAATCAGTGACTACGCAAGACGCGATACGTTCTGGTGAGACAGTTCCAGAGTTTGAATCAGCGCCACAATCTGTTCATGAAGGAAACTCGCCAGAAGACGCACCAACCAAGTTTACGCAAAGAGATGTAGGTGTGAAGCAGAGTAGTTCAGAAGTTTCAGAAGAAAAGATCTATAATGATATTGATGATTCACAGAAAGTAGTGCACGCTAGTGTGGATGATCTCAAAACTACGACTGGTAATTCTGAGTCAAGAGTATTAAATTTATCGGACCAGCAGGAACAATCTCTTGAATCTGATCAGAACCAAACACTGCCTTCTGAAGTTGGAAACGGGTCAGCTACTAGTGAGGAGCCTTCTTCACCATCCCAGAAAGATGAAGAACCAATACCTTCATTTATGGAATGGACGCAGTTGCAACAGAAAAAACTGCAAGAGTCTAACTTAGGTCAAAATGGTGGTGGGTCAGGAGGACAAGCATCAGGCCAAAATGGACAGAAGAATTCGTATACAACGAATTCACAACAGAATAAGAGTTCGCAGACAAGCGGTCAAACTATTGCAGCAAAATCGAGAACTGAAGATAATGCAAAAAATTTTGCTTCACCAGATTGTGGTGCAAAGGTCGTTCAATCTAACCCAGAATCACAAAACGCAAATGGTGTTCTGAGTTCAAGTCACGATGAATATATGCTAAATAAGTGAGTGAGCAGTATATTTTTCTGTATTGTCAACATTATTTGCTTAAATTAAAACCTTTCATGAAATCTAAAACAAATTTCAATTGATTGTAGGTGTGGCATCCACTCTACCAGACATCAGAGCCATCCATTCTATCACTTTCCCGGCAACAAATGCTTCCACTTTTGGAAAGTTCTTAAAAGTTAATATTCTCTCTCATTACGGAACGGAACATTTTTGTCCGTTGAGTTTAGTCAGAGTAAACGGGATAAGCGAGTGCGTACAAATATTTTTATTGTATATTTTTTGTTATTTCGTGACCTAGCTAATCTAAAAAAAATCTCTAATTTTGTAGGTATGAAGTGCTTGAAAGTGAAAATACACATCCTGAAGACGAAGATGCCGTGGAAAAGGAAGAGGGTGCGTTGCACGAGGAACCTATGATTGATGAGCAGCGTGTTGAAGGAAATGTAGCTGACAAAAGTGTGTTCGGATCCGCAAAAGATGTAGTAATTAATATCGTCAAAAAGGCTGCCCAAGTATTGGCGAAATCTGGTAAGTACTTTTATCAAGTCGGGGTCCCTCTACTTATAAAACTTTATACGTACATGCATTTAATAATTTTACAATGCTTTGGAATGACACGGTTTATAACGATAAAATTATTTTTGTTTAGAAAATAAAGATTCTACACAACAAACTCGGGATGCAGCTATGATGTCGAACTGTAGGTCACTTCTGCAGTGTTTGCCAAATTATGAAATGCCATTGCGAAACCGGGTGCTCTCTCTACTCTCTTGCAACTTTTCCAACTTGCTACCGTTTCTCAGTGAGAATTCACCGTGGTGTGGATGGGACTACTGTCACGCTTTGTTTAGCAAACATAGCATTGGACTTCCCTGGCAGCCGGAAGGATTTTTTGCAAGCGTATTTGGTGGTCCAAGTGTACTTCACGCGCTCTGTAATTACCACAGGCCATTAACAAAGGAAACATGTGATACATATTCCATATCTAACACATCATCTTCGTCCTCGGAACCCATACCGGGTGACGGATACGTTAACGAAAGTCTGCGATCTCCTCCCATTATTGTTGGAAGAATTCCAACAGAGGCTGAAGGTAAATACTTTAGAATAAAATATTTTATTACTTACATCGTCTAAAATTAGTAGTGATTTTTGTTTTATCTGTTTATTAATAGATACCAAAAAAACACCGCAAGGTACAGAATCCTCCGGCAATGGCAAGCAGGAAGAAAATGAACATTTGTCACCAGAAGTTGACCCTACAAATTCGGGTCATGGTCATATGTTAGAACCAGAACAAACAACCCAACATAAATCGGAACCTTCTTCAGATTCAACCAATGATGAAACTTCTTCGGTACCAGCACCACCGGTACAAAGCCCTATTTCAGGAAATTCAGAAGAATTTAGTTTACCGCCGACACAAAATAACGTTAACAATAATAATATACACAATAATAATCATAATCAGCAGCAACAGCAGGCAAGTTCCGTCCAACAGCAGCAACAGAAAGAGTCCGTTTTTGTACGTTTATCGAATCGTATTAAGACATTGGAAAGAAATCAGTCTTTGACTGCGTCGTATTTGGAAGAGCTATCTCGTCGTTTTAAGAAACAAAATGAGGAAAATTATCACATCAACGAAGGAACCAAACGGTTTATGAACGAGAGTAGAGTGAAGTTCGCCACATTAGAAGACCTCTATAGATTTGAGCTACGAAGTTTACGGAGAAACACTGATGAAATTCGTGAGCGGTTATTTAATGTTCAGTTGCAAAGAAGCTTGCTTATTCTTTTATGCTTGTTGCAGTTTTTAGGAATAGTTAGTGCAGGTATTTGGGTACGAAAGCGTTTTAGGCAGTTTGAATCACGATTAGAAAGCGTAGCACCTAGCTCAAGTCTAGGAATCGTATCTGTACCTCAAGTGGTAGCTCCGCGCCATGACAGCCCTCAAATAATGTCAATACGGAAGCGCTTAAATTCCGAATTAAACAGTGGGGTTGGATTAACCTCAATCGAGAAGTCCAAGAAGATTAAGAAAAAGAAAAAGAAACTTGCCGACTTAAAACCAGCAACCGTTAAAATGTCAGGCCCTGCATCAGCTCCCATTGAATGTATTGGTAATAAAGAAAACGAATTTAAATTTGAATATCCTGTTCCAATTACGTCAGCCTCTGTTTTCAACATACCCACAGCGTCATTTAAAGAACGTATGAATTCAGTTAATTCAGAGCCCCCCAGTCCTGTTTCAGGTGAAAGTAAGTCACTTGTACCAACAACGCCTACATATACTGGTGCTAGTATGCTGTCTACTAAGGTAGACTCACCATTTTCATTGTTGTCGCCAACTTCAACGAATTTCTTGGTAGACTCTGGAGTATCAACGTCAAGCCGATTTGCACTGTTAGCCTCTCCTGGGCCTGGTACGGCCCCAAAAACAACTACTTTGAAACGCTATGGATCTTTAACTTCATTAGACAGCAGTTCGACCAGTGGTTACAGTGCCAGACAAGCACCACATAGCATTATGAATGGTCACAGTGATAGTGCCAGCCAAGGAAGTGGTAATGGAAAAAAGCGTAAAAACAAAGGACTTAAAGCTCTCATGCCTAAGATTTTCGACCGTTGATCTTGATAATATATATTTTTGAAAATAATGATTATATAAAACACATTCAGACCAGTTAATACATAATTACGTACCAAGTGAGATGAATTTTAGTCGTTTTGTTGGGTTAGTGTTTTTATAGTTTGTTTTCTTTTGTAGAATATGAATATATATTATATTTTGTAGTAAGGTTACAGTTTGTTAAATCCATTTACTTGCACCTCGTGATAAGGAGGTTGCTTTCTTCAAGACTGAAAGAATCGTATGTATAATTTTATCTAGTTTTTAACGTGTAAATTAAAGTTACTCACTTCGCACTCAAATATACTTCTCATATTTTCTGCGTACATAGCGTTTATTACTGCAGATAGGGAAATTAATTATCATATATAAATGCAATATAAGCCAAAAAATTTACCAAAACAGGATTTCAAAAGCTACTAAATTAAGTAATTTCACATATGGTATATGCGCTACTTAGTTCCACCAACTAGTATTATGGGGAGCCCAACTCCGGTGTACAAAAAGCTGGTGAAACCTGGCCACTGTACAAGGCTTCGTCTACGTCGTCAAATACATCTTCAGTACTCACAGGAGGATAAACCTTTGGGACGCACAAGTGCTTCTTCGGACATGAGCAGTGATAAAAGCTAAAATGAAGATCTGTTCGCACAGTACCACATTGCTGACCCGACTTGCATCTTGGAAGCTAAAGAAATTAAAGTAGTCTATTACGGTTTTCATAAAAAATCATACATATATAGATAAATCTGAAATAACGAACCTTATCACAACGATATGAATATTGCGTTTCGACGGTTTCATTAGCATGGTCCATTGGCTCATTTTTGGACATAAAAGTCCATCCACGATATAGTGGAGGACAGTAGCAATTGACAGTAATACTAGGGAGCTCAGGAGCAAGAAAAGTCTTTCGAACAGTTTTGACCATTGCAGGAGCATCGTCATTAGAATCCTTGCTTTGTTTATTTTCACATACTGGAAGATGCGTGGAGACTTCAGTACAAAACTGCAATTCGAAGTAAATCAATCATACTTCATTATACATAGTAATTAAGCCATTAAAGTTTAGATTGTCCTGTTCGACATGTACCTTAAGTTGTGATCTACTACTGATCATAACAGTAAAGGGGTCCATTGTGTTTTCAATCTTAGTACTTGCAGTGGTGGTAGTCATTTGCCTCATTCCTTGCTTTGCATCTTTTATACTGGAAATCAAATCTTTGTATTTTGGAGGCGGACTCCACTCCATAGGACACTCTGTCCTGTCTGGACATCTACATAGCCTTTCGATTTTCAGAGAATAAAAATAACGCTTGTGTATGATATTGCAAGCTGACAAATATTTTCTTGGTGTTTCTGATTTTTTGGAATCAAAGGGGTTTCTGGTGGACCCAGGTTGCTGTAGCTTGTTCAGCTCATTTCCACCATACACTCCAGAGTGCGAAAATCCAGTTGAAGCTGCGTCTTTATTCTCGTCTTCAATCAAGCTCGGGCACACTGGAACATCACGTTCACTTCGAATCTAAAATTGGTATATTTACAGTTTAACAAGGGTTGTAATAAGTGTAATTAACAAAATTGAAAAAAGTGTATCAATCAAGTCTATGCATATATGTATATATAAAATTTTTATTTTACTCCAGTCGGATAGACAAACAATGCATCCTTGTAATTTGACGGGCTACCTCTGGAAACCCCAGATCCAGAATTCCTTTGTGCAAAGATACATCCAAGATGACCACATAAGACAAAAACCACACTAACTTTAAGGAACATTACAACAGAGAATTTCTCATTACCACTGAAATGCATGCTCTAACTGTATTTAATAATATATCCAATTTAGTTATTTTAGTATTACTATTTTCCCGGACATTTCACCAAAGGGTTAACTCGTGTTTATGTAATTAATTGCTCAAAACAGTATTATACGCATTGCAAAAACAGTATACTGTTTCTCCTCCACTAGTATGCATTTACATTGACTTTTCCAAGTTAAAGGGTTGAATGAAACGAGACAAAAAACTTCAGACTAAAATTACTCTTATGATATGCAAAATGCAAGGCGAAATAGGCAATGCAATATATCGCGTGTAAGCATATCATCGAATAGAGATTTTTCCGGATCTAATTTTGGACTATTTTTACACATACTCATACATAAACTCTCCAACAACAAAACCTTTGATTTTAGCTAAAAGTTTAAGTACAATGTACTATGTACCTATAAGATAAACACTGAATGTATATGCACATCTAAGCACATTTAACAGAATTATAATTTACAAAGAGTTGGTGGAGCAGGATGTTGTATGTATTAAAAGGAGTTGGCAGTACTTTTCTGAAGAAAGTCTTTACTGTTACACTTTACACTGTGAGGCTAGGATATGATACTACATAACGATACATGTTATGTAGGTATTGAATATGCATGTAAATGCAATCTTTTGGCAGTTAGTTGCATGTAAAGTTTTAAAAATCTCGGACATAAAACATGGCTTGCCAGACATCCGCCCATTATAAGGCGCATAGGCACAATGTCACCAAAACCGCTGCTATGAAATGTGCTTTGTTTATTGTAATATTGTAAATATCTGGTTGACACGCGAACACTAAATGTTCATAGTCGTTCTTATCACAAGAAATAAACCAACAAAGAAGTTTTTTGGTAGTGAACTACTATTAGTATGTATGAATGAGAAACGATACTACTGCACATTCTATATTCAAAATTCTAAGTCATAGTGTACAAGTACATATACATGCAAAATCATAGACTTTAAATTCCAGGAAGTTCGTTGGAAGTTGGCCTTCATTGGAATTAAGAAAAAGTGCGTGGGTTTATGCCTTAATATAAGGACCCGTAAGGTACATCTTATTTACAGTTGGTATGAGCATGCAGGTCTTGGTAATAATCATCCGTCATTTTACGCTAATAATCATCATCCGTCATTCTGAAGTCACGCATGCATTTTTAGACTGCTTACTACTTACTGTTTTTAATTGATTACATCCTGTGCAACTGCTTTCTCTTTGATTCGTGGCTACAATATATTAGAAGTCTGTAGCAAACTTGAATGCTTAAGCTCAAGTGAAAGCATGAAATTTAGCATGACCTAACGTGCTTCTTTTTGACTTATTGACCAATACATATAGAATTCATGATGATATACAAGGAAAATACTAAAACTTGCAGTATACATACCTATATTACACATACAAAAATGGAGGAACTGGACAAGTAGGACAATTGGAAATGGTTAAATATGCCGGCCGGGTAAGTATGCATACAACTTGTATTAATAGGGTAACCAACGAGAAATCATGATTTGTCATAAGGAAAAATATTTAGTAATCAAAGGTGATAGAGAGAATAATAGTGATTATATTATGTGATATAATGGATATAATACACAATGATAGACATGGCATATGAGACAATCTTTTAAAAAATGAATATGGTTTTAACAATAAAATGAAAATTAGTGTATGTATACCTTCCAGAAGATTGAGTTAATCATGTCGCGGTCATCAAATGCTAGCATTGGTAGTGAACGTCTTAAACCAATTATCAAGCAATCAATACCTGACTTGAATAGTAGTAATGAAACGATTGAGATTGAACAGAGCCACGATGCCAACCCGTCTTTAAGACATTCAAGAAGAAGTACACTAATTACTGAGTCTTCAGGATCTAACTTCTTTCATCTAACAGTCCCTTCCTTTTTTGGAGGAGGGGGTGGTAAAGGTCGAATTAGTACAGACAGTTCTAGAACCAGAGGAAGAACAAGCTCAGCTAGTTTTCAGTCTTCTGGAATTGATTCTGTAGATAATTCCAGTAGACATGTCCGATTTTTAGGTAATAACTTTCAGCTAAAAATTGCATGGTGCATGCAATTATGTAAAAGAAAACAATCTTCTCATGCATGTCTTTTCATTATAGTTTCGTTGTTTTCCAGACAGACTATCCTATCGGTCCATTTCAGCTATTAATATGCAGTCCATGACGTCACTGAGGTCTTTAGAAAGATATGATGTGGATCGACTTCAAGATCAAGATTCTGCACGATATAAAGATGATCCCAATTATCTACCGGGATTTGTTGACCTTTTCTACGCGAAAGAAATATTTATTAAGGAAACATCACTTTGTTTTTATGGTACATTAAATTTCCAAGCATACCAAAATCTTTTTAATTGCACTTAGCTTAAATTTGTAAAGTAAAGTAGTTCACGCAGATCCACGAATGTTACCATATTTTATTTTTAGGCACTAGCCATCATTATGAGATTACAGATGACAGTGACAAAGTAATTTATGCCGTAGAAAAGGAAATTGACGGCTACCTACCTGCATGCGCTAAGTTACTCTGTTTTAAAAACGTGGATATAATGAGAGTTGGATATTCTATATGCATTTTCAATCCTACAGTGAAAACAAAGCTTTTAACTTTTATTAGACGAACTCACTGGTTTGCTGAGCAACTAGACGTAAGACCCTTTTTCTAGGCACACTATGTATTTTTCGTTAAAATGCAAACAAAATGCTCTCTCCAGTGTACACTGATACTTTTACAATTCAGTAGATAGTCGAAACATTTTATTCTATAGAGGATGCCCACGTAGGAAGGATAGAGAAGACAAAAGAAGGATTTCGAATAGTGGATGCAGGGGGCAACGAAATGTTCCGCATTGTGAGGGAAAAAAAGGGTCGTGAAGATAACGACACATATGCGAGAACTCATGGCACTTTGATTGTTCTCCAAACTGGAGGTATGAAGATAGTGGCTAAAATAACATATAGCAAGATGAAATTATTAGGTAGGATGGCTTCTATGTTTTTGCCATCTTTCAAACATATAATACGATGGAATCAAGAAATTGGAGTTACAGCTAAGGCTTTACTAATAGGAACTCTGCTATTGGAGGTAATTTCCGAACCTAAGAACTATAGCTGATACTATTATTGAGTTTAATTTTGTCAAAATTTAGCATACAAATTGTGCTGTTTTTGCAGATTCATAGTACTGAAAAATTTGTAGATTATCCGCTTGGTAGGGATGCCGTACCAGCAAGGTATCGTCATCATTCAAGACCACATTAATACCCTTAAGTGATTACTAAAAATTATGTTATGAAATAAAACACAGTTTGCTTTGTTTTAACTAAATCATGTAAATGTCCATTGTTATAAACAAATTTTACAAAGTGAGGAAATGTCGTATACAGTAATAAGGTTTTCCAAAAATCTTTGCTTAAAATGTTATTTTATTGAACTCAGATCAAGACTTCAATTTAAATCGGAGACGCTTTAGAGTTTTATCATATGGCCGTCTAAATTTGTACATGAACACGTTTTGTTTACGACCTATGCATGCCGGAAAGGAATTCGTTCAATGTATCAAATATTTTGTTTTAACTTTTTGCATTC
>JAHZNG010002553.1:0-12158 GCA_027744375.1 Orchesellides sinensis
AAAAATATGTAAATGCTATATTTATTAAATCGATTGTAGAAAAATATGTAGGTGAGTATGTGCACCTGCTTTCGCTGCTTCCATAGTATAACGTCTTACGTCAACTAGTTTTGGATTACATTACACACTCTTACAACGCAGAAAACTTTTTCGAGTCAATGACATTTCCCAAGCTGACCAAATTTAACATGAAGACTTGTTTCGTCCAACAAAAAAACATACTATATGTACTTTAAACACTAGATAACTTAATAAAATGTTCTATCAATTTTCATTTCCAACTAATAAAATCTAACGAGCTAGCCAGTCAGAAAAAAGCAAGAGGAATAGAATGACATACTATGTTGTTATATGATAGAACGTTGGTTGGAATGGAAGTCTAGTTCATTATTGAAACGTCTGATTTTATTTGTGTAGCATGCACATTATCAGCATTTCACCACGTGTTCAACAAAATTAATGAGGGCATCAGATCACTTAGGCATTTAGGGTGAATCACACTGGAAATTACGCCAAAAACATGTTTACGCAGTAGTATTGCTTATTTTGTCTGAATTCTTGTCCCCGAATTCTTTGTGCATCTTTTAAACATGTATATTTTACCTTTTGATTTGTACAAGCCCCATAATACTATTATAAAAAGAAGTTGCGTGCTTTCACTTCTAGTATTTTGAGAAAGAGAATGGGTTAATGTGTCATCATGTCCAATAGTCCAATGCTTTATGAGTTCAGTATGCATGATAGAATGAATTTTGCCTGAGAATTGTACAAGAGTGGGTCAAGGAGCATGCACTTTCTTGTCTGGAGTATACAGTAAAAGCTTATTGCTGAATGAAAATAAGGAAACAGGAAATGGCACAAAAATTTCCGGTTTAATATGACTTTTGCCTTTGTTAAATGTTAAATCCTACATCCTTGACAAAGATAAGAACCACTCCATCTTCAGATCGTAAGTTAACATGTTAACATATTACAAACTTGTATGTCAGAGAAAACAGTTTTTTATATTGTAGTTCAATGTTGCCTAAGCCAAAGGTCATTTGCCGCAGTCGTGTGACGATGTTTGCTGATGTACATTGGAGAACTTACATCTTCAACATATCATTCCCCACCCTAATTAGACCTTCCAATTACAATCTCAGTTTTGCGAATCTGAAGTAAAAAAGTTTAGCGCAGTCATAAAATGCATGAATGTAAGGAAAGGTCATCCTGCCCCAGCTTCAGTTTATGTTTTCTTAACCATGCATTAAAATATACATACATATATCATTAGGAAGCTGCTTCCTCCATTTAAAATTGTGATCAATATACGCAATCTCATTTTTTGCAAGTGTATCATCATTTAAACTTTTAACATGATATTATACAACTTTAAAGCTTTTAACACTGGAGCATTCCAGTCAAAAGGCGTCAGTCTGGTGTGGATTCATTTTGGATAGATTTTTTCTATCATTCATTTGGTGTTTAATACATTAGTCTTTGATTAAGTAATTTTGGTGTGTGCAGTTAAGCAACGCTTGTTTGCGTGTATGGCTTTAAGATAACCAGTTGCAATGCACTAACCAATTTGGAGAATTTTCCAAAGATAATCCCATGGAAGGAGATTTTTAAAGAAAATTTTGATGCTCTAGTAGTTTTTTTTACTAAGGTCGAAGTCCATGTTTGTTTGATTATAGAGCAAAAATATAAATTGGAGCATTTCCGTAGATTATTGTGTGAAACTAATACAATTGGAAACTAAATATCTGTAGACATAAATGCGTAATGTGACTTATACTTACCCAAATAAACGGCTCAACGCACGTGGAGTTTAGTTTTATCAGTGAATTCCTTTTTAACTATGTAATTTTTCATTATATGCAAGTTTAACCAAACATTAAATACAAACAATCTCCATTTTGGACAGTCAATCATTATTTTTTTTTGGGAAAAAACGTGGATGAGATTTTAAAGCTTTTTGTGTTAAAAATAAAACATTGTATTGTTTAGAACCAGATATACAGCAGCACCGGTGATGGGTACGTAATTCATAAATAACCCAACATTCCAGATAACTCTGGATTTTGGATACGTTATTCTTAAATTTTCTGTCGAAAAGTTTTGGGGCAAAGGATGGCCTAGCCAGCATCAAAGTAGATTAAATATTTATGTATTGTTTTCAATGAGATTATGGTGTGACTCATCGTTTTCAAGACGGGCTGTGGGAATGTACTGGAATGTACATAGGAAGTTCATGAACTGTGCTACTGCGTAGTAAATTTGTACCACACTAACGATTTCTTGATATTTCAACCTTTCAAATTTGTTAAAATTGTTATTTCAGACGGTTAAGTAACTTTTATGAATTATGAGCAGAGTAAACATTCTTCATCTGCTTTTGTTTAGCTGTCCACATGCCCTGATTCTCTTCGGGTGTTATCTTCTTATTCTTGATTTTATGTAGGTGCATTCATTGTAGGTTGTCTTTGTCTTATTCATATGATAAAATTGTCAATAAGATTTCTCTCGTTTAGAGAATGAAACTGATTTTCTGACTCTAATTGATAATTAATACAACTGCTGGTATTGTATTAAGCTTGATTGGGGATTGTAGTAAGCGAAGGACATGACATAATGCACACTGAGACAAACGTAAATATTTGTGTTCCAAATTCAAAGACTTTTATTGCGTTTTGGTCAAAGTTTAGTTCACAGTCGGTAATTTGTGAGGATTCTAGCACTGCTTTGGGAGCTTTTTGATTTTTACAAATTTTTATCTGAGCCCGAGGATAGAAACCATTTACACGATTTATACATAATGAAAAGTTCCGATTCCGATATGCGATACCTACATATGTAGGTATTGTTAAGTCCCTACAAACACACATATATTATGCATAATATACAAGCTCAAGTTAACAAAAGAGTGGTATAAAAGCCTAAAAATCCTTACAAATATTATTGTTAATGAATTATAATGAACATATACATATGTAGACTTTCACATGAATAAAGCCTTCATACATACTTTAGTCTTGGCTGGAGACAAGGCTACTAAAGGTCGCCTTGAATGCCTTAGCAAGAGTAAAGCTGATAATATGTTACCGGTCTTAGCACAGTATACTTGCTGTAGTAATTGATAATGGTTTGCTGAGTTATAGTTTATGATGAGTTGGAAGCTTTAGAGGATTTATACAATACATATACATACATAAACAATTTAGGTTTTTGAATGCTTGGTGTACACGTAAAGAGAAAGACAGAAAGCAGTATATGGTGTATGTTAACCGTGTTCCTTTCGAACTATAATTCAAAACTAAATGCAATATACAAAACTAATGAGATGCTTTCATTCTAAATGACTGGAAGAAATGAGTCACACAATGATGTAAATGAAGTACAACTGCTAAGAAGTATTCTGATAGCATGTCGTCAAAAGGTGTTCATTTGATATGTATACTAGAAGGCAATAGGGACCCTTGCCATGTTCCATGTATTTAATGCATCTTCATTTTTTAGCCGTATTAGGACTAGAAACCTTAAATTTTTCATGCCAGTCTTTACGCTTTGCTCGAAGCAAGCGCATCGCGTTCTCAGTTTTTTAATATTGTGTTTTTAAACGGAATATTAAAAACAGTGAAGGTTATAGAGCATAGTTTGTTTCACAGAGATTGGTAAAGGGTATTAAATCCCTTATTCCAATTTAAACTTTTTAGCTATCCAATTTTAAAGTTTTTAACATTCTAAAAGTTTCCGCTACTTGCGGATATGATCCATTACGTTCACCGTTTACTCGATCGAGAAAATTCAATCACGAATCCCATAAAGTGTTCATTCTGCAAAAATGACGAAACTGAGTAAGGGTGGTTTAAATTCATTATCTATTAAATGTAACTCATATAATATAAGGTCACGTTTCAGATCAATGTTCAGGAAAATGAAAAATGCATAAGGGCGGTATGAGGCATACATATGTAGGGATATGACATTTTAGCAATTTAGTCCCATGGTAAAGACTCTCCACTTGTAAAAAGGAGCCCCAAATTATATTTGCAATGCCTATTTAGCTCATAAGGTAGGTTCCCATATAGTCAAAATTGCTTAATTGTGTTTAAATTGGATTATTTCTAGATTCAGACACAGGAACGACCCGCCAGGAGTGCTATTTTCCCGTAATCGACACAGAAAATCTATTCTTCTCTTTGCTGAAGCAACAAAAGGGGCAATGGAAGGAGAATCACCCTGCTTACCTAACCGTTCGTCAGGGGTTGCTGTACCCTTATGGGCATCTGAGTTTGAAGAACATTAGACGCTGCGATTGTGAATATTGTACAGACTTATGCTTCACATGTGGAAATCTCTCAACCCCCTCAGGCAAGCAGCGTTCTAAAAGCCGACGTAAAAATAAAGACGACACCAGCCGTGATACAGACTCTGTGTTCAGCTCCCCAAAGTCTTTCAAGAAACCCACAGCTAACCTTCGTCTTCATTGCAAAAATTATAGACTCCATCGTGTACGCACCTGTACAAGCTTACGTAGTTACAGATCTCTAGGAATGGCGCACTCAGCATCCTCCGCAGCCTTATTACAACACCGTCATTTCTCACTCTCCAGCACTTCCAGTCTCTCTTCTGACAATAGTGGCAGCAGCAGCGCTAAGACGCGTCGTAGGATTGTCGTTCGACTAGCTAGAAAACTACGAGATGACTGTGACAAGATTTTAGGGTCTTCACAATCTTTGTTTATTGACTGGCGGATGTTATCCGCTGTACTTAAAGAGATCAACAAGACGGAGAGTATATTTGAGGTGGATGACGAGCAACTTAGTAAAGAAGATGCAAAATATAAAGGTTTTATTATGTTCCTCGCGGATTTATTCAAGTTCACGCCAACACTCTGCATCACATATACAGAAGCCAAATCTGCGGATGATATTTCAGGAATTATTGACTTAGAACGGTTTAACAGTATCAAGTTTCTCGAGCTAAGGAAGATTCCACCAAGAACCATTACCAGTCTTAACCTTATCAAGAGGAACTTGTTATCTTTGAAGTGCATCAGAAGTATTGACTCCATTGGGCAAATGCTAACAGATCCGTTGCTGGTCAGTAGTGATGGATTAGTAACTCATGATATAAAACTCTCATGCATTTGGCCAGAGCTAAAAGAGCTGGACTTAAGTTTTAATAAGATTGATAGAATTGATAAGACGGCAATTGATGCCTTTGATTTGTGTCCACTGGTGGAAACTCTAAATTTAAGTAGGAATCGCATTAGTCGCATTGATGACACGTTCAGCCGCACATTGAACGGGCTTTCAGTACTCAATTTGTCATACAATCAGCTCAAAGAATTTCCTCCTGTCCCTCCAAGTGTTAAAGTTCTAATTTTAGCACATAATTATATCACTAGTCTAAGCAACCCTCAAAACAGCCAGCGCCATTTAGAAGCTTTCATCTCAGCCGGTCCATACAGGAATTTGGAAATTTTGGATGTGTCCTTTAACATGATTTCAGAAGAAAATAGTTTTCGTATGCTGAGAGATATTACTAGTTTAAAGCATTTAGCTATGAATGGGAATCCTCTGGAATATTTGGAAGCTTATCGTACTCTGGTTTTAACTTACCTGAATAAAAAGGTTATAACACGTCATTTCACACTGGACAAGAAGAGACTCACAAGTACGGAAGTGCGCCATGCTCTAGATCAGATTAAAAAACAGAAATACAAGCCAAAATACAAAACAGATCAACGCATGAACGCCTCAATGACGACTTCCCAAACTATGTCAACCTCTTCCTCAAGACCATCTCCCCTCTCTCATTTGACGAGTTTGACACAGTCATTTGAATCTAACTCAAGTAGTCTGCAGAGCTCCAGGCGGAAGAAACCAAAAATCAGGGAAATTACCAGTATTGACTTTACAGAAAGTTACAATGAAAATTATGATCCCGGAGATGATAACGAGTCTATCGTCAGGGTTCCATTGGATAGGCCAAACAGTTCAATGTCTGGTTCAGATACCAAATCAATTCTAGCTGATGATGGGCTGGAAAAGACGCGAGCAACTATTAAAGCTCTACGGGAAAAGTATGGAGCAGACAACTGGCTACTACAACATCCGGGGCGAAGTGAAGTCTCCAAAATTATTCGTATTCCAGAAAAACCATACAGCAGCTACTTTGAACCCTCCAGATCTTTACCTTCTCGCCCGGAGCGTCGAGGTGGCGGAAGACGAAATTCATGTTCACGCTGTGAAGGCATTAACAATAACAACAACAATAGCGTAAGCGAATCAAACAATGAAAAGTTATCTTCAGATGGGATTAGCGTTGTGAATTCCCAAAATAATTCTGCTGATGGGAGTGATTTGGGCAGCTATAGTGATGTTTATAGTACAAATTACAAACGGGGTAACAACACCTCCAGTGGGGTGATGACAGGGGATGACGAATCAGCAGCCGCAGGAGGAACGGATGAGCACCGCTCTATCTTTGACCTGAATGCAGACTACGTGGATGAGAAATTCCCGGAGCAGTCTGAAAACTGCGAATACTTTCGCATTTTCTTGCATGGCCAATTTCACAATATCATTTGCTTCAATGGATTCCTGTTTGAGGTGGATCCACAGGACTCGACTATTTACAATAAATGGGATCTCAACTCACTCATTTCCTTGGAGGAGGAAAAGTGTGATTCTGAAACTGAAACGGTGGAGTTCAGATTAAGGTTTAATACTATGAGGAAGCAAATGAGGGAGAAGAGCTTTATTATGTGTGCCAAAGAATTTGCCAAGTTTGATAAGCTCGTAAGTCCGTACATTGAGAAAAGGACAATGGAAGAGTTCATTGAGGCGATGCAGTGCACTCGCTGTAATGCTCAGTTTTCTAAGGCTATGGCTGCTAAAACGGTAAGGCATGAGAAAGGCCGGGCTCCAGAAGAGATTTTGATTTGTCCAGATCCTAACTGTGGAAACGAGTACTTGGTTATTTTGGACACCATCCCATTGCCAAATAATGAGTGTCTTGAGGTAGACGGAGGTAGCCTGGAGGATTCTGCGCCGATTCCTTTCAGAAGTTCAACTCCTTGTTCAGGTAAATACATTCGAAAGTAGCTTAATTTTTAGTGATACATTTTATTATATTAACAATAACTTACATGTTGGAATATTTAAATGCTAGCTGGAAAGACATTACCACAATCTGTTCCCAAAGGTCGATCCCCTCCTCTAATTGAAGCCATTAAAAACTTTGCTTCAAGTCTAACGAATAGAAAAAGTCTTGTTGGAAACGGCTCACCTATCCCGAAACATAATAATAACAGTTTGGAAGATAAGAGTGATTGTGTGTCTGACGCTAAAACTACTGCTACTGCATCCTCCTCCGAGACCATGATGAGTATGTTGATTGTTTTCTATGAATCGCTTTTGATTATTAAGAGCATAATTGATTATAGTAGTTGTTAAAAATACATTTAGCATTAATTTTAAAATATATGTTCTTTTCGAATCTTTATAGATACAAGATCAGATAGTGACATTGAGGTCCTCAGTTATGAAAGCAGCAGCATTGAAGTTCTCAATAAATGTGGAGACAGTGAATCTGATGAAGTGGAGTAAGTCATATTAATAATTAATTACTATAAAATTCTAGTAATATAAATTTGGCTCGAGAAGACAAGTGGCTTTAATATTTTTGTATCTTCACATTTCCAGAGTTCCAGAAGCTGAAGAAGTCCCAGTTCCGGAATTTCAAACATCCAAGAACAAAGGTCACATGTCAGAAAGTACATCTTCAGGATCTTGTGCAGAAAGCGTGGTTACACAGTACGAGCGCAGACTTCATTTACAACCTATCTCACAACCATTTTCCGGTCCTTCAACTTCCTTGTCAGTTTCTACAAGTACGAGCTTGCATTCGTTTGCAAGCAATTCTACCCTTACCAGCGCTAGCCTAAACAGTCCGCACAAGATAGCCGCTCCAACTATCCCACTTAAGTATGATTTTTTGGACTTTAACAAGATAGATCATCGTTTGCAATTGTGGTGCGAGCTCAGCGTGTTCAAATCTGTCGATGAAAGACTACTGGCTTTGGTGAAGTGCTTGATAATCACGGAGAGCTCCAATGTTTTAGGACTCGCTATTTTCTCATCCGTAAAAATTTATTTGTATAAAATCACGGGGTTGGAAGGGTAAGGAACAATACAATATGCGTTTTCAAATGTATTGCGAAATTTGTTAATTGCACGTAAATATTATGTTATTTGGCAATGCAAAAATTTATTTTATTTGTAGGGACAAACCTCAGGAATGGTTGAGTAAAATGAATGCTTACGACATTTCCAAATTTGGAAGATTGGATGTACTGATTGGAAGACATGGGGTTGGCGTTGATCTCAATGGAAAATATTTTGCTATGATATTTAGAGATTCTGAACGTGCTTCCAACTTTCTGGAATTTTTCATGTGTAAGCTTTGCTGTAATGTATAACTTCCCAAGATTTTCCCAACATAATTTTTTCCTACTATGATAACATGGAATATTTTTGTCCGTAGGTGAAATATGCGCAGCATTGGAATCTCCGCCAATGGTGCGGGATTTGAGCCAGACACAGAAAGCCCTTATGTGTCCAACGAGCCCGTTAGCATATTTTGGAATCTTGAGGTTTGCCGTTTGTGATATAGGTATGAACACGAACATTGTGAAATTAAATGCTTTTTTTTGGTATATTTTTGTAAGTTAGTGATTTATTTACCAACGCCTTAAATTTTTGCTACTCAGACTACTCGTATCCAGTTTCCGCAGTGGTCCTAACTCAAGAAGATGTGATTCTTGTAACAGACCTATCTTGGATGGCTGCAAAGAATAGTGATAAGGTTTTAGCAAGGCATTGCAAACAACTGTCAACAATTCGTCAGATTGTAAGTTGAATATTATGCTATTATTTTTGCTTAAATAATTCTAAATTTTTTGGATTTGTAAATTTTTATTTCGGTTATCTTAGGAATATTTGGAAAGCGACCCAACATTAGTAAGACTGATCTGTGAAGGCGCAAAATGGGAACTTTTGTTTGAGACAGAACGGGAGAAGGAGTCCTTTTTATCTACCCTTAAAAATGACTTAAAACTTAATGTTCCATCAATTACCGTTTGTACGCCAATTGAACCGTAAATAAGAGGATAAAGGTTTTTGGGTAGCGACCAATTACATACTTATCTCTTCCGCATATATGTACGACGACCTTTGAGGTTAAATCTTCTGAATGCTGACTAGGCCGATTTAGCCACAATCCAAGATATGTTACGCGCGCAGTCGCAAGCACCAAATACGCAGCTTAGTTTTATGATTTTTAAAATGTACCTGTAAGCGTGAATAGTAGCTATTTTATTGTCTGTAGTTTGTATTCGCGTTAAACCATACCACCTAATTATCGTTTACTTTACCTGATGAACTTGAGCACAAAAGCACTAAGTGTATTTGACTATACGCATACGCGTTGGTGAAATACTGTAACTATATTGTTATTTTAAGGAACCTATGCATTTATTTATACCCTGTATAGGCGTTGTCGTTATATATTTGAGAATATTTGAGAATCCGTCCTTCCTTGTTGCTTCTTGTTTGTTGATAAACCTGCGTTTGCTGGTTACCGATGCACTGGTAGAAACATAAAAATTGTAATCTATCTTTCTATGCTTAATGTATTGTTTTGCTTTCATAGAATCAGAATACTATTTAACAGCTATCTTGTTATATGGTGCAACTCATGGAGCAAATCTATTATTATAAACTATACAAATTTACAATAATTTATAAACTCATCTTTTAGCAATAAACTTTTTATGGTTTTCAGGTAGTTTTTAGTAAACGCAACTTTCAAGCTACATTGTAATCACAGTTTAGACTATTTAAACACTGATAAATAGAAGCTATGCATTTCTGTACAGACTGTAATAAGTCAACATTGGTATTTATTACGTAACGATTAATGAAGCTGGAATGTTAAGTTTGCGGCTGTTGTTGTTTTAAGCTTAACTCAAAAATATTTTAACATGCGCTTACAATATAAAATCGCAGGCAGTGTTCATTTTGTATTGACATTCGTCTTATATTATACATGAAATCTTAAATAGAAAATTAATTATATGCAACAAGTTTAAGATACCATGTTATATCTATGTTAACTTTTGCTCTATGCAATACTGCAATAATTACTAAATAATTGTGTGATTTAGACTTACGCAAATTTACTCAGATAATGGTTTTGTAATTTGGTGCAAAGGAAAATGCAGGCAATTATTGTTGATTTTAACGTTTTGTAAAGCTGATGGTTATAAGGCAGAAAGAACATTTATGCTGAACCCTAATTTGAGTTCATATGTTAAGCAATGTAGTTTGAAGCTTTTTACACAAATTTCAAATCCTGGACACAAATAGATTCGTGCCCTTAGGTTTAAAAACTATCAATCCATGCAACTCTTGTACGGGATTTCCACATCCAGTTGTTTTAAAGACACTATATTTAATCCTCTTCAAATAACTTCTTGCCTCTTGATAAACTTTGGCATGATATCTTCTTGACACTAATTTCATTTCTTGAGTGAAGATACTTTATTTTACCTATCAATAAAGAAATTTTCTGAATGCTTTGTTCTATTGACTTCTGACTTTGTATGTATTTTATGTATTGATCAGTAATAATATGCTGATTAGTAAAACTGTTAACCTGCAGTTCAATTTATGAGTTAAGTTACAATAAAAGACTTCGAAAATGTTTGTAAATACAAAATCCTGTCCTTTTGTTGGAATTCTTTAAAACATACATACAACTTACATTATGCATAAATTACATAATATTGCATTATGCCTAAAGAAATACAATGCACATTAAACTATTTTTGTACATTTTAGTCAATGAAAAAGCCCTTTAGACAAAGAATATATTTGAATCGAGCTCATAATCTTTTACCTGCATCAATCATTTTGGTTGTGACTTCTTCAGTTTTGAATAGCATTTTGTCAAGGATGTTATCATTGTTAGTTGCAAACAATGTAATTGCATAAGAATGAAGGACTTCATTATTGACTTAGTAAACTTTTTTTTATCACGGATCCAACTGTAGTTCTAGACATGGAGAGTTACAGTTTTAGTTGTTTAGTTTTAGTTTGGAACCTAACGTGAAAAACAACCCACAACGATATGTGTTTAGTAACGGGTGTAGGCTCAATAATAGTTCTAACATTTAGCTAACTTGTGTGAGCTTCAGTGCAAAAAGATGACATGCCGTTTTATAAAATTAGTGGTCCCAAGTATTTGCCAGGATCGTTAGTGTTTTTTGGATTAGTCCTGATTTCTAGCATAACATATGCAACAGACGCAGACGCTGATTTAGATTCGTTTGGAACTCTTGACGGCATGCCTGTGGAACATGACCACAATTCACACCACCCAATTCCTCATTCATCACCAAAAGACCAGGGTCTTTATCCAATTAGTCAAAGACCAAAGAAAATAAAGACAACACCTTCTCCGAAAAAAGAAGCAGGCGATACGAAAAATGGGACTGCCTCAACAAAAGGTAGTTCCAGCAACACAAGCACAAACAATCAATCGACTGGACAAGCAGTTCATCCAAACAATACGGGAAATCAGCAATCCTCCACTTTGGCTTCTTTAAACAACCAGTCAAACACCAAAGATAGTATAAACTCCCCACCTGCTTCCTCAGGAAGCCAGAAAAATACAGATGGCAATCTACAACCGAACTCTCCAGCAAACTCTCAGGCTATCAAGATAGGTAATCAACCACTTTCTACCCCAGGAAACAAGTCGAATACAGCAGGTTTACAACAATCATCTCTTTCAGAAAATCAGACAAACACGTGGAATAATCAACAAGTTTCGTCTGCTGGAAGTAAGCAAGATGCAGGTACCCAACAGCAAAATGCTGCGACAAATCAACAAGGTACAGTCAATCAAGTAGTAGGTTCTTCAGGAAATCAAGAAAATGCAGGTAGCCAACCAATACTTTCTCCTGGAAGCCAAGGAAATACTACTAGCAACTCACAAGCAGAGTCTCCAGGAACACAGGGAAATACTGCTAGCAGTTCAAAAACAGTTTCGCCAGGAACTCAGGGGAATACTGCTACCAATTCGCAAGCAGAGTCTCCAGGAAC
>JAHZNG010002554.1:0-13420 GCA_027744375.1 Orchesellides sinensis
AGACTCAGAGATAGGTGCCCTTTGGTGATCAGCTACGTTGCACGAAGTACACGCAGTATTGTATACACAAATAGTATATGAATGCATGTGTTGTATGCATGAACTGTACTCCATACTAGATTTCTCTTAACCTTTGCCCTTGTTTTTCAGGCCCTATTTGACCTAGAGGTCTGGAAATCAATCCCATACAAGGTATTGACCTGACCTATGTGTTTACCAAATTTGAAGTGAATCGGTTCAGCAGAAAAATATCTAGAGTTTTTACAGGCAGGCAGACAGACACTAAACTTAATCATTAACTTCCATGTAGCGCTAAAGCTCATGGAAGTTAACAACAAAGCGAGCGATAGACGACAAGCATTTCTGTCAAAATTACCTCAGGTTATGGTTGGATGATTGGAAACGTTCCATTTAATTGCGTAGGAAGCATTTTTGTAAACGCATGCAACAAGTTTTGTATAGCATCAAATAGGAATGGAGTAAAAACGGTATTTGGCATACCACTGTCGACACATTTATTGGGTAATTTTAAAGGTTCCAAAACCTGAAGACAGCATGTACCTAAGATAAAGATAAGCTTAAAACATCAATTGAGCGTTTTTGGTGCTAGGATTTTAATGTAATGTACACCTAGATATATGTATGTACCTATGCTTGGTTAACTCGAAATATCATGTAAGCTAATTCAGATAATTTTGATCGCACATTGTAAAGCATTTATATATTCTACATATTTTCTAGAAGCTTTACCCATTTTACAAGATTTTAATTTTACAACTACGTATCAATAAACCACCGTTCTTGCTCCCATTGCTCCATTACTCATTCACGAAAACGCCAAACACCTCTTCGAACAGCATTTGACGTCATGCATCGTTCTTTCCTGTGAATCATGTTTGGATATTTTACAGATCACAAGAGTTAACATGTTTAATAACAAACAAGCCATGGGAAATGGACTTGTTTTTTTTATTTCAAAGATGAATGTAATGCTTTATTTTACAAAGACAGGTGGTAATGTAAGTCATCAGGTAAACTTTTTGGAAAATTGAATAGGAAGGCGAATTGCCATGAATCATGAATGCTCTAACTTTATCACATGCCACATAGTTGTGTTTAGTAAGTGGGCATATTAATGTATAATGAAATTATTAGAGTGATAATATTTTAGGCGAGTGAGACGCTTCTGTTAATAGTAGCTGAACGGCATGACGGTTTAATTAAAACATTATTTCCCAGTAATGAAGTTCGCTGGAGTGTGTGGAAATGCATAAGAGTTAGATGATTCAACAATGTTTTATGTGGAAGTTGAAGCTTATATTAATATAAACATAAATGCTTGCTATTTATGAACTAGCTACCGTCTACGGATCGTCACAATGACGCATGCATAGCGTATGTTAAAAAGTAAGATCACCTACTTCATCTAGAGCTATTTTCCATTTTAAGGATATAAATTTGACAAACGACGAGTTCCTTTTTTGGAATCTGATGAAGGTATGCATACACTTTATATGCATTTTAACAGGAAGAGTAAGGATGCAGTTCATGCATTCTTCGTTTTCTATGCACTAGCTAACCAGTGAGTAACAATAAAAGCACCTAGCACATTGCCATTTTAGCTTTCCTTAATGACGAGATGACTAAACGAAAGATGTATTTGTGGAGAAACCAAAAAATCAATACCCAAACTGCCTTGCGCATACAATAGTGTAATGTGCTGATTGCCACATTTAAAAAGCTTACGTAAAGAAGCAAAATTCAATACAGTTCATGGTAATCTTGATGTAAATTCAAAAATACCTTTAAAATGTATAGGTATGCAATTAAAAAAGTATAATTTTATAGTTAAATACTCCAAGACCAACCTCGATTCTCCAAATTTCAGTTCCAGGCTTGGAGCCGGCCCCTTCAAAGGCTGGATCAACGGCTGTCATTTCAGCAACTTGTATATTTTTGTTGTGACCACAGAAAAGAAACAAACAAATTGGGGAATGCTAAAAGTTTGACTTCAACTTTTGATACTTGCACCACAGATACAAAAACGGAACTGCGATAGTCTTCTCTAGTGTATATGGTTTAAGTAACACGATAAAAACACAACACAATCTTTACCAACGAGGAAAAAAATTTATGGAGAATAATGTATGAACCAGTGGCCCGCAGTGGCTAAGCAACTCGGTCTGCCTCAACCTCCGCTCTGCGTCAAGCATTCTCCCAAACCTTTGTAATATTTTTTGTTTCTTTTAGCATCTTACTACATCCTCCCCAACTCTTTACAACTTTAGCATGAACATCATATCAGGTTTTGCACGATTATTATGTCACTATATAGCACAGTGGATTAGTAGAGGAAAGAAAAAATGTGAAGATGATATGCTTCACGGCAGCAACAGATACAAAAAATGCTTTATGTTTCTTTATAGTTTATATTGGGGATGGGAACTTGTGAAACATGCAGATTTTTAGATTTAGAACTGGTTAGATTTAGATTTTATGGACTGCTACTGAATAAGACTTTCCGGTGAGAATGACGATGTTTGCCAGTGGATATATTTACAAGCATTTCTTCATTAAATCTGTGTTATGTGTTTGCAAACACGGAGCAAGCATGCCAATTGCCAGCATACGTTACGAATATAAATATTATGTGGTGTTTGTTGTTAAATGCTATTAGTCATCAACCGCCCGTGTGCGGATTTGGGTAAGCCTTTTCTAAAACCATTTTTCCACGTACCATACATATCCGTAGGTAATCTTTGTGTACTTCGTAAAAGCCACAATTCTTATCGCCTTTTCCTTATTTTTAAAGCTGAAGCTAAAAAGGCAAATTGCTTAGTCAACATGAGAAGTTTTCTGGGATTATATTTCAGTCCACGTTGCTTTTATTTCTGACATTTGTCCTAAGTATATTCTTACTCATGGGAAAATATTTGGAATGCAATGCTTACACTTCTGAGAAAACCAAAAGTAAAATATAAATTTTAAAATGTGGCGATACTCCCAAACGCCCATTTTCCATTTGGATTTCCCACTTGGGTCATGTTTTTTAGTAGAAAGTAGAAATTTTCTAAACCTAAATACAATGCACCCTAGAGAATCAAGTTAATTTTTTAATCTATGTACGCACCTTAATTAATCGATGCACCATAAATGATGCTGTTAAAAATTACCTAAGATTATCAATAAAAATTATACATTAAATTCTATGAGCTCCTTTTTGTGTGGGAAATGATGAGAATGTGTCAAAACGTAATAAAAGATAAACTACAATTTTTTAATTATGAATTATGTTATAAATTAAAATTCCGGTTAAACATCAATATAACATCCCGTATTTAAACTTAGTTATGCCTGCGCTAAACAAACGCCATACTGCTATATACTGCATACTGCTATCTAACCAAACTACCTATTGAAAAACTTACATATATAATACCTGTGCCTGTTTTAAAAGCTCTATGTCTACAATACCATAATTAACTTTAATCGTTACAACAGCAGTTAGCACTACTTCATAACTCAACACTTGCTAGTTTACTTCCACTCGCACTCCAAGTGCAATCGCTTTCCTCCAAGAAAAACAATACAATACCTATAAACTGTGTACAATAACACATTATGCAGTTGTCAATTTCTTGTCGACTCTCACTCGTCTGCCTACACCTGTATAAATAAACATTTCTCCTAAAAATGCAATCCGCATTTCCGCAAGCATTTCACGGCATTTGCAATTATTGTGATTGTGAGCATAATATGCATATATAATCTAAACAACAAAGGAGACCATCATCATCGGTCTACTACTAATAATGTACTTTTAATGACTTGTTGTATTAAATCATATAATCCCTCGATACCGAAAAAGGCCATGTCAAAAATCATTTCTTGCCAACCTCATGAATTCAATGTAAAACCAGCCATTGTATGAATTATACCTAAAATTCATGAAACAGCATACTTTTTATGGACATTTCCAATGTCTTTAAATAATGTCATATGTTGTAGAATATGGCTTTTTTAATGCGGTAGGTGATGATGAATTTTCATAGTGAATATATGAATATAAGCGAAGCGTGGGTTGATGAAATGATGAAGATGAAATACATGTAATGTAAGGTCATCTTCAGCATACATTTCATGTACACAAAAGCTACCAGCTGACGTCCATGTATTCCGCCTGTTGTCTTCTGTCATTCACACAACATTTACACGAAAGTCTTCACTAAACATTTCTAAGATACATTTTCGGATATTATTTAATTTTGTAAATTGTAGGTGGTTATTCATCTAGTAGTCTCTGACATGTGATGTGAATACACAAATTATAATAAACATATACAAAAATGTCTTTCGCCTTCGGAGGCAATCGGTGGGACCCTGTAAGACTGTTTGGAACAGTTGCCTTATTGCTTTACACAGATTTCGGAGACTATGTAAGCCCTCATTAAGTTTTTTAAATAGGTGATTAATAATTTTTATTAGTGTTTACGTTGATTTATTTTGCAGCTGGAGTCAACCCAAGTGGCCTTGTCCTGTCCTAAGTTCAGAGCTGTATTGGATAACGTGATTCACGTCCACATTGGAGTTCTGACATGGTCAATACTAGATCCTGTTCCGTGGTCGTTAAATATGGATATGTTAACGGTAGCACTGGGCGCATCTTTAATTGACGTGGACCACTTTATAGCTGCTGGAAGTTGGTCATTTGACAAGGCCATGCATGCCCCTCACCGAGGACCTTTTCATAGTACGGGACTGTTCTTTGTTATATTTTTTATTTTGCATAGATTTAAGCCGCATTTAGCTCTGCTGTTCCTTGTAGCCTTTCTTCCACATCATTTACGGGATAGTCAGAGGAGGGGAATATACATTTTTCCACCGGCAAGTTGGGGTATGGAAACTCCGCCCGTTCCAAAGTTTTTTGTGAGGTTATTTTTACCTGTTTTTCCCTGGCTGCTGTTAAGTTTGCAAGAACGCTTTAAACTTGGGGTTGAGTTGGAGCCAGTGCTACCTAAAGTATGGACTGCATAAATCATGCAGTTTAGTGAACCTTGTTGTGGTTGTGATTTGTGATATTTTGTAAACGTTCCAGTTGGTTGTTGGTGAATATGTTTTTAATTAGATTTTAACTATGTCGGAACATATGACAGACATACGGAGTTTTGGCCCTTGAAACTGTGGTGTCAAAGTGTTTGGTTGTAAATTTTAATTTTGTGAATTTACATTGGGCGACTTATGAAATTTATACAGAATACTAAAATTTCGTATTATAATATAAGTTATAAATGTTAGAGTATTCTATACGTGACAGATTCTTGGAATGACGAATTTTTGTAAAATATAAACTAAGATAGTTTTATGTAGTTTGCATTTTTGTATTAATATAAAAACAATTTAGAAGGTATGAAGGTATACTAGGTATGCACTTTCTTTGCTAAATGATGTAGGAAAATATTTTAAATGCTATGAATTCTTTAAGTACACCGATTAAGCAAATGTAAAATTTAACGTTTATGTAATAATTATGTGTGAAATATTTTATGAAGAAAACTTCGCAGATGTAGAATATTTCAGGTGTGAAACTTTTAAATTTATTCCAGGGAATATATTTTCAGCTTAAATGCAAACAATAATAAAAATGCGATTCAATTTCGGGAATGTTACGTTTATACAATTACGTTTAAAAGGTTCTCTAACCATTTCTTTCTCGCATAAGTGCTGTCACATAATTTTTAAGATGCTTTTGTACCTATTCCCTAAATTCTAAAAGTTCGTGTATCTAATCAACATCAAGTAACAAACAATAAGAGCATCAATCAGCAGGCAGGCATAACCAATTTAGTATACAATTTAGCCGGAATTAGTATACAATAAAATGTTTGCTGCTGGTCATCCTATTACCGAATTTAATGGCAGAATCTTAGATAGAAAGTATAAAAAAACACATACCAGATTTATCAAAATGTAACTAAATTGTTTCATTCAAACTTGATCATAACCAGAGTAGTTTCACATGGTACTTAAATTCGATTGCAAAATTATTGAGTATTTTGGTCCTTAGTTCTTGCTGATGGTAAGGTTTTTGGCACAGTTGTAATTTGTAATACTTACATAGGGATGTCGTGCAGCGAAAGTTTCTGACCAGTAATGAACTAGGTTTTACATCGAAAGTTTGACAAATACATATAGGTATTTGATACCATTTTATATACCTGAATAGCTGATGAGATTCAAAATCTTAGTTTGGCATGCCCTTAGATAGATTTGTAGTTTACTCTGGTGTAAAAAATCTCTTAGAAAGAGCCCTATACAGATTCGCAAAAGCATAAATCGTGACAGTGACAATGACGACGAAAACCAATCCAAAAATCGTGGACATGGCCGAGTTGTTAAGACTCAGTTTTAAGCACCCTTGTTTCCGATCTCCTTCGATGACATCCACGAGGCCTCGAAGACGCTCAAGCTCATCATAAACTCTAGGATATAAACAAACCAAATTTCATCTTGATTGTCCCAAACCATTCTATTTAAGCTTGAATACAGTGTCATTTGACATACCCCTCCTCTTTCTCATTAGCGCAATTATCAACGTTTCTTCGCCTAGCACCATAGCCATTTCCGTCAATGGCAGGATACCCTGAATTAAGTTTTAGTAATATCAAATGTACTTGAAAATGTTAGATGTCCTTTTAAAAGACGACGGACGGGTTGAAAATCAATTTACCTTTTTGTATTCCAGTTTCCATACTTTGTAGATTCAAGCTACAACCAGCGTGTCGACAAAAAAGTATTCAATTTTGGATTCTGTGTGCTAGTGTATTTATATTAAAGTAGTATCTTAAATTAATCCCAATTAAATTTTTTTTACTCTATGTAGATATAAAATCCATTCCAAAATCGAAGTAAAGAAAGTACGAGTAATAGTTTGCACCTAGTCTGTATCCTCACTTACTCACATAGTAAATTTGTCTGTGAACTGTGATCTAGGAGAAAGAGAAAACATCCAAGTGTTTCCAGCATCAGCTATACTGGAGCGCATGAGTTTTTCATCTAGGAAGCTACGTGGACTTGTACATTGATGATTACAGAGAAGGTACATGGTATATGAAAGAAAGACTAGAATGAAATCGGGAGATCCGTCTGTTCACGATCGGGATCGGAGTCGACATCGAAAGTGAAAGTGGCAAGTAGTATTGTTACATTTATTATGCAAAAAGTGTATGACTTGAAGAACTGCGAAAAATACATGAGTTCATCTATTGCATTACACTAACCTTAATAGTTATAAATAATTTGATTTTCCCATTTCAAATGGACATGCATAATATAATGTATGTAAATTTTCATGTTGACTACATTTAGTAATAGCATAAAACTAAAATGTGAGTCAATTTGAGAAAGCGAATATGATGTTGTATCTTTACTCTTTGTCAGGTTTCATTTCAAAGGTTTGATTAGTTTCACCCTTGTTGCTTGCATCAACTGACGCATTTTCTTTCTCATCTTCCTCTGGCACTTCCCAAAGCTTTGAGTCATCAAAGAGATGCTGGTCAGGTACATTCCCAAATACTGAAAGCCTCATGAGGAGACCTATTTAAACAAGTTAATTTTTAGATTTAAAAATATTCTATTAAAATTCCATGCTTTTCATGGTACGACCTTTTCAATTACCTGTTACCGAACCCCCGATAATGGCAATGCATAAAGTGACGCCAAGTGCCAATAACTGATACAAAGCTTGCTGAGTAGATGTTCTTGCATCGCCCGCTTCTATGCTTGTAAGATCTTTCCTTAGCTCAATTAACTGGGATGAATTCATCAATGGAGCCATTGCGGGATATTGCTTATATAGACTGTTAAATTTAACCTTATCATTACTCTAATACACTGACTTGCTTATTCTTTTGTGAAAGTCCTGAAAACTTATAGTTCAGGTGTGATTTTTTAGATTTACCTGATTCCATAATCGTTTTCGCTTGCAAGGGCGGCCATTACTACCCCAGCTAATCCTGCCATTATACCCGGCATTCCATGTAAATTATTCACACCACAAGTAGTCATGTAAATTCAGCTTGGATTGCAGGAAAGGCTATAATGGGATTTTAACCAAATTTAGACAAAACAAGCTGCATACATTACATTTGATGTTTGATAACATGGACGATAAAATATAAGCTTACTGTAACGTATTGATACCCAAGCGTTGATAGGATTCCTGCAATGGATCCGATTATTAGTGCTCCATACGGTCGTATCATTAAATCTGCAACTGCTCCCACAGCCACACCCCCTATAGTACCCAAAAAGACAGTGATTGCAAACCGTTTTATATGTTGGTATTGATTGCAACCTGTTTTAATATTCTATGCAGTAATATGTATGTATTGTATGAGGTTGTTTTAGGCAAGTGCTTTTACCAGCTAACGTAGCATTTTGTATGTGAACCATGTTGAATTTATTTTCCGGGGATACTAATGCTGAAATGGAGTATGTAAATACGCATGACGCTGTAAGCGACAAAACCGTGTTTATAACCGCTCGGTGCTGATCATCACCCTCTGCCATTGCTCCATTGAATGAAGGCCAGAACATCCAAAGAAATACGGTTCCTTAAAAGATGTCAGAGTAGACAAGTTTATATATATAATTCAAGGTCAAACTTTAAAGTGTCAATATCAACAAGTCGACACAAGATTAGAGATATTGAGATGATGAAATTTGGGAATTTACAAACGCTAGCGAAAAGGAAGGTTAGTCGACGTACCTTGACTTTGGCTTCAATAAAAATACATACTATACCTATATATAAAATCTCTTCATAGCCCAAACTAGTTGTTATACTTCATGGCATACTATAGATATACAATATAGGAAGCTCTTCTGGTATTAAGTCCATTGTGTTTGCAAAGTCAAAGGTAATATGCTTCTGTGTGTCTGTCTTTATCAGTTCTATTGTAGCTTAAACTTTCGAAAAGATGAACTTCATACGATAAAAAAATAAATGATTGTGTCAGTAGTGGTTTCAAACACAAGGATTATCGTCCTTGAACTATTGACTTACCAACCATGGCAAAAACATCTGAAGTATATGAAGCTCCTTCATTTTTGCTGGAACATTCAGTATTTTTGCGAAGTACTAAACTTAACGACAATCCAAAATACGCTCCAAATGTGTGGATGAACATAGACCCTCCAACGTCAATTGCCTGTTGTATTAATAAAATTTCATTAAAAAATATACTGATAAATATATACGTACATACGTTCGTTGCAAAAACATATACACTAGAGAGAGGCAAAAAGACCTTGAGAAGCTCAGTTCCTATGAACTCATTTAAAGCATAAAGAAACACTTCAATTAGGCAAATTGTCACCAGCTGAAATGGGCTGGTTACTCCCAACACAGCTCCGAAGGTAATTAACACTGCTGCAGCTGCAAAATCCCCATTGATCAGACTGTCATGAAAACAAAATTAGCAAATTAGCACCACTTATTAAAGAAATGAGTTCTGCCACTGAATATCATGACTGAGTGTAGCGTGACTGCATGTCAGTCCTAACATTTAAAAGGTTTTTTCTTAAAAATTTATCTTGTGTTATGGTTATGTTATAAGAGGAAGGAATTATGCACGAGCCACTAATCCTAAGAAATACTTTACCGCTAAAGTGTGGGAATATTTTATTCTTGTGCCTAAACTTACGTTGTGACATCGACTGGTATCGACCCGTTTTCATCGTGATGAAATATTCCACGGCAAAACTAGAGCACAGAGCAGAGATGAAAAACAGCTAGTATGTTACATAAAAGTGGGCAAATGTAATTAACGCTGCTACTTTTAGTATTAAACTTAAAAGTCTATGTGAGTATTTTTACGGGAATCATATCGGACAATTGGATTTTGGCTGGGAGTTACTCCTCCATATGCTGGAATGACGGAGTGCTTCGGATGACTATTATCAGCATCCCCGTTGTATGAGGACAACAGAATGAACAAAATCAATATTACAAGTTCCACGCAAATAACCGTGAATGAGAATTTCCAGTGCTCCAGATTCATGTTGATTAATGTTTAGTACTAACTTTCTCAAATGCTTAACTTTTTTCAAATGAGTTGAAAAACAACCGAAAGAAAAAATAGCAAATTTTGATATTGCAGTGAATTCCTGTTCCTCACATTGGACTGGAATCTGCCTACACTCAAACTAGAAGTTGATGTCACCAAATGAAATTGCCAAATGAAATTCGCGATTTTATCTGCAATCTCTTTTCTTTGTCAGCATACGTTTTAAAGTATTCTTCTTTATATTCAATGTGCAAAAAGTTTACGCATTTAAGAGTTGATCTGATAAGTGCTGATGTAAGGGAATTTTAAACATGCTTACAACCTTAGTTTTACACATTGCTATATGCTAATATTACACATCTTTGTAATGTGAAAATCTGATACCATAAATAAATGCTTTATAATAGTTCAAGACTTTGTCCGTCTTTTACACACCGCTCACCATGCTTCCTTTATATTACTGCATAATTCAGTTAAATATTTAGGTACGTATGAATTATGGAAACATTTATCTATATTCATAACCAAAAATAAAGTACATCCATAAAGAAAATAGTTAGTTTAATAATTTGAAGTTCTGTCTTTCGCATATAGGTGTGCGGCAACATTTAGCACACCCTCACACTAATATTTCTTCCTAATCCTTTTGGTGGTCCCATAATGTAGAATAATACGCAATATTTTACTAACCAGTGCTAATTAGTAAGTGCATGCAGGAAAATGGGCGATGAATTATTAATTCAGAAATATATCAATAGTAATCAGGAGCGTGTGGCTGTGAAGTTTGGTAATTTTAATAAAATTCAGTAATACAGTGGAAGAACGTACAGTAATAGAATTGATGAAGATTCTGCCCAGTTTCAACCTCCTCGGCTTCCAATGGTTGACTTTGAGGCTGGACTTGAGCCCGGCCATCCTCATTATTATGAAACATCCTTTCATTATAACTTGGTGTGTAGAAGTTATCATCATAATTTGGACGTCTTGTTGGTCTCTGGGAAGTTTGGCGTTTTAAGGAAGCAGATACATTACCTTCTTCATAGCTAATAAACACCGCGAATAGAAGAATGAAGATTAGCTGTATTGCTGCTAGCAAATTTGCTACGAGCTTTGCATTTAAAAACTTGGAATCTCCAGTTGGCAAATGAGGCAGCTGCTTTGGGGTGGATGAATAATCGTTCAATTGTAAACCTTCTGGATCATTTGTAGACGGTAATGTGTAAATACCCCGTAAATTATCTTCCGACTGAAACGATCCATTTTGTGTCGATAATATTGTGGGTTGCTGTTCCTGATACATTTGATGTCGTCTCGGCATTGGGATGGGTGCTGGAGCGACACGATGAGATTCTGCACTAGCCACTGATTTTAACATTTAATTAATTAAGCAAACTTTAAAGAAGTTCGGCAAAAGATAAACTACGATTACAAAGATTATACTATGCAAAACTGTAAAAATAGCTTACTATTTTCTTTCAAACGACGTTTCTCCAGCAGCTCATCAACGATTTCGGCAACTTCCTGAATTTCCGAGATATCAAACTGCGACTTAATTTTTCTTGGACCCAAACGCTTTTCCAAATCCTGACGAACTTTTTGGATTGTATCAGAATTTGGCTTTAACGGCATAGACTCTAATAAATCCTCTACCTTCGTAAATAACTGCTCTTGTGGGCTTTGTGTAGTAATTGAAGCACTCATTTTAACAAATGAATGAATAATTTCCCTTGCAAACGTACCATGCGGTTTGGAATATCCATGATTGTTTCAAAATAATGGACACTTTCAGTTAATAACATGCTGTACCCAGCATCACTCGACAACAACTGAGTTGAACGCTGGAATTTCTTTGAAGTAAAATCGAAGGACACGCACAGCACGTCAGAGGTGGGTCAGAAATTATTCAGATGCCACCAAAAAGTTTACCATGAAAATTTCCCTGACTTCAAGAAAACAGATGCATATATTTGCACGATTCCACGAGTTTAATATTTAATGTACTACTCCCACCATGATAGCACGAAGAATGTCGTGACATATAAATTGGAATATTCTCTTCCGTTCAAACGGGACATTATACTGGCGTCGTTCTATTGATAACTCTAAGAAACCTCACGTCCACATCTAGGTATGTCTTACTACTTAAAGTCTATTCTACTTTATACGTACCTAAGAATATATAAGCTTTACTGGTGCTATATGTATATACTTTTTTTTAGTTTTTAAACCAGCAATGCAAAAACAGTAGATTATCTTGGTAAAATATGTATGAATATTTTGTATTCAAACGCTGCTTTGTTTCCAATCCTTCATTCAATGACTTCTGTCACGAACAGACTAATCTGAAAAGAACTGAATTTCATTGCATCAAGATAAATTTGTTGTGATACATAAAAAATCATTAGAATGGTCATTAGGTCACAGGTACTTTCTCATTCCTTTAGAATTGTGATAACTTACATATACCAATGAGTGGACAGTAAAATAGTCATATCATGTCAAGATGAACTGCTCAGCTTCCTTCTGGATCTGACTGGGGCCTGGGGGTGAATAATCCGGCATTATTGTATGAAACAAGAAGCAAATCCATAACTGGACAAAAATGTGGCATGGTTACTGATGAAACGGCTTGCGTTGCTTATCTATCCACTATCTGTAATTTTCATTTTTACAGATTATATAGATTGATGTAGATTATTGTAGATCCATGAACTATGAGCCATACTTCCGAAATATCGAAAACTCAAAAAATACACAAAAAGTCACGTAGTACGTATGCCATCGTCGCCTTCAAACCTCTCATCTTTAACCACTCATAACTATGGGTAATCATTGATATCCGTATAAAGTAGTCATCAATGCTTCATTTCATTAATCCGTGTTAAACTCATTTTATTAAATTGTATGCAGCGCCAAGGAATAAGAAAAGTACAAAAAACGAGAAACTACGCAGATCACCGCGTCTAAGAAAATCCACTCCGTGTCCAGGCCTAAGTTTTCCCATCCGCAAGAAAACTAAATGTGGCAAAGCAAAACGTACCAAAAACGCATCTAAAGGCACCAGGCGATCAGCTCCTAAACGGAACAAGAGAATTGGCCGAAGCGATCATAAAAACATTGGAATCTTTGCGCTTTTTTTCAAACATGTGGCACACGTATGAATGCAGTCATTTTAAAACTTTTATGAATTAGACCTTTCGGTCTTGCATGTTATCAGACAGATATACAATGTATATTTTCAGAATGCCAAAAATGATCCTGAAATAATAGCCCTTAAGTTATCACAGCCCCAACTCATGCAACAAGCCGGTCATTGTTGGAATTCATTAACAAAAGCGCAAAGAGCTGACTTC
>JAHZNG010002555.1:0-11626 GCA_027744375.1 Orchesellides sinensis
TCTCTGAGTCGTTAAACATTTAAAGTAGACTGTTGAATAGGATTAAATTGCACTCTCTGCAAATTAGATATCTTTGACAATAATGAAATGCTTGCGCTAGGATGATGATATGTAGTCTGATTTTGAGATAGTTCCCTGTTTTATTATTAAAATGTGCTAATGCAGGTACATTTTGCTTGGTAAGTTTATAAAATAGCATACATTGCATAATAATAAACGCTTTGTTCTCTTCTGCCACAAAGTACCGTAGTGGTTATGTTGGTCGTAAAAGGGACAAATATAAAGTATGCGTGAAGTTTAAGCTACGAGAAAATCAACAGAGCGATGCTTTCTGCTGAAAAGAAACAGTTTTTCGTCCCTGATTACCAACTTATGCCGAATTAGAATGATTAGAATATTAGAACCTTCAGCGTTGTCATTACGTCTTTGTCAAAAATATTCTACGGCAGTTGTCATAAAAGTTTAATATCATATATAAAACACACGACCCTTTAATCAAATTGGAAAATTGGGATAAATTACTAATCAACAATGCTTGTCTTCCACTCATAAAAAGGAACATCTAGAAAGTATTCCCGGAATGTATGCATACCTATGTCACTTTCCTTCTATATAGCCACATCAAAGGTAAAGTACAATAATATGTCATAGCATATTATCGTATTTTTACCAAAAATACAAGTAATGCTTGTTTTTTCATTCATTGACTTAATTGATACCGACAATCGGAAATCGAATCAATAAGTATTTTATAAATTCTTAAATTCATTAAGTTTTCTTTTTCCATTAAAGTTTTTATCCTTTTGCGTGGGCCAGTGACAGGGTTAGTGACATGTGCCTGTCTAGGTGAAATAAATATGTATGTAATAAAACTTTTATCGGTGTATCGTGGCGTTGTTTTGTATGTATATAACACATGTTATACGTAGTATGTAGGTATAAAGGTGTATTACTCAAGTTACAATTTTTGCAAATTTCAAAAGTTCTTCCGCTTTTTCCAGTCGGCCAACCAAGGTGATACAAGGTTATTGTTACATAAAATGCATAATTGTTATAATAAACCTGTTATTCACTTAGCATACAACGCATCGCTTGTTAGTGTAGTTTGTTGTAGACTTGCAAACAAATAACAACAATGATACTCCTTCGTATTTGTAGAATTTTATTACTCTCCGTCTAATTATGAATTACAAGTGTTCGTGTTTTCGGTATTACTGTGTATTGTAGACATATATACATTGTAATGAGTAATGAATTGCAGATGTGCTGATGATTTTTATTTTTGTACAAAAAGTCAGGCAGACTGACAGCACGGCACAAACCTGTATGAGCTAAGAAGTAGGTGAAAATGAAAGGAATCATGCAGGTTGAGATTTCCGGTGATTAATTCTTTTAGTGAATGAATGAGATGTTGTGAAGTTGCAATTCTCTCTGAAAGTTCTACGGAGCAAATTATAAGGATGGGTTACGTTATGTTAGACGGGTTTTCAGGAATACGTACTGCTGTAAGAATTTCCTTACTACAACATTTTAGAGTTTAAAAATGAACACAAGGTAGTTGTGAAGGAAATGCTGTATTTACAACAGTGTAAAAATATTTGGATGTGGCCAACAGTGTTCAGTCATATAAACATAGATATTGTGCACCAGTTTTGGCGTGGTCGTACTATGGCTTCCTTAATTGAATGAAATTTTTCATGGTGAATAACAAGAATCCTAGGTCAACACTCGCAGCAGCATGCTCATCATTCATTAAGTCAGCACACGAGAGCTCCTACTGGTTCATTACTCAATACGCTGCATTGCATAAGGGATAATTCGAACGTAGGTAATTTTAAATTGATATGTATGAACACATGCATTTGGTGGAGGATATACCGGACATTATACGAAGTGGACTTTCTCAGCGTGAAATATGATAGATTCTCAGACATCAAGATATCATTAAAATTTAATTACTCATTTGAGGTATAGAATAAGTCTATATATGGTTGTTTCTCAAAATGCTTGCCAAAAAATGACTGCAAAAACCTGATTTACAGGTGGCATTTTGGTAAGCTGCAGTAATTGCCTGAGCATTGATTATCATACGATAAGTTATCGTCAAATAAAATGTACATTGAGTAATTTGCTTTGCCACGTGCGTACTCTCTACTAAAGATAAATATCTAGATTTAAGTTGAATATTAAAATAAAAATATAATAATTAACTTTGTTATGTATTTATGTGATTACAGGGAGACTGCGTCGACCTCAGCAGAGGCGGCTGCTGAAGAGCTCCTCAGTATATGGATGGGAGAGAATGACTTCATTCCTTTATACTATTATTACAGTTGCCACCTTCTGCCTTTCCTTCCTTCCAGTTTCCGGTAAGTATTTTATCGGTATATTTAATAACTATAGTCTACTTTCATGCTAAGTGCCACTACTCGCCCTTTAAAGCATATACGTCAAAAGTTTGATGTCATACTACAACAATATGCAGTGTCTGAACTTGCTGACATATTCCTGCTGATACTAATCTGATCTTTTGTGAGGGACTGTACTGGCATTCTTTAATCATCGTGGGAAACGGGAGTCGGCTGTTTACCACTTGAACTTTGTTTGTTTATTGTATTATGGATGAATGTCTTCTGAAATTAATGTGTTATGTCATCATAGAATAGCTTTCGAACCGCAAGGTTGTCTCTGCATATTTCACAACGCCCTGTGAAGGCATGTATTGAATTTTCTTTTATTGATTCATGCATAATACATACATAGCTTACAATCATGCATAACATGCATCTGATCAAGTTGGCATATCCTTCTTTCTGACTCGTTCATGTTTATAATGCGATTGTCATTGAATATTGTGTACAAACGGTGAAGCAAAATGTTTTTCTTTATCAAGGTCTCTGAATACTTTTTCGAGTGTGAAATAAGCTACTGCTAGCACGTAATTGAGGGTGACGAAGACTATCAGTGGTAGTAAAATATTTTACAGACATTTATAAATATATGTCCCAGTAAATTCTCTGTTACACAAGAAAAGAGTGACGCGTGGCTTGATTACTTCAGTCATACCCTAATCCAGTTCCCAGACAAATGGCATCATCTTTCTAGAATAGTATTGTACACCTTGCATACGTATATGAATCCAGCAAGGGGTTATGATTTTGAAACGCCTTTTGATTTTATACAATTTTTTTCGGCTTCCCTGTCCGTGGCGACACGCACTATTTTTTATACAATGCACATCATTCAGTGTATAATACACTATGGATTTCTTCTGTTCCCAAAGAATGACTCGACTACACTTCTCATAGTGTGCTATATACGGTCATACAGAAATAAGACAAAAAGGAATACATGCATTTTCCTTAATTTTGACGAAGTGAATAGACGAAGAAGCATGCATGCATAATGTAACCTGTTCTTGCTCATTTGCATCCCATAGTGAACGCAAATGTTTACAGACATCTTGAAGAAAAACTCATATCTGTAAAATGTATGGAAGTGTATCACATGATGGGATTGCATGCATACTACTATTGAGACAAAAAATATCTGATGCTTGTTCAGAGGGGAAAAGCAAACTATGCTTACTTCTTTCATCGCTTCCGTGGATTTTATAAAAAAAAATATTCTGAGTAATCTTGCAACAGCAACCAACCTCTTTAGTTCATCCATGCGAAAATTTATCCATTCGAAGACTCTCCGTTTTCTCCGTTGCTGCCTTCATCATAAACTGATTTAGCTTTCAAAAATTATGCTAAAAACATTGGCATTTGCTTGTGTTGTGTTTGCAGGCAAAAATAACCAAAAGCCAGAAAAAGGGAGTAACGTACACACATTTTGTGGAAAGTGTTTGGTATATTTACTATGTGTGTCCACATTATGACATTATGAGCCTCTTCCAAACATCTTTCCATGTTAATCTTTTATGCGTTCTTTGGATTATTTCTTAAACGTATAAAATTCATGCTTTGCCGTTTGTACTTTTAGTCCCAACACATTTTCCAACCAAGTTCACCATACTTTAAGGATGGTAATTTCTTGGTTAAGGGTAAAAAGTGAAGATGCATTCATGAGGCTTTGCCTTCTGTCTAGTTACGCATAAAATCTTAGAGCCATTGCTCTATGTATATGAATACATAATTTGAGAGTTACAAGAGGTTTTAGAATTTCCTTTCTGGGACTGAACAAGATCTCTTCCGTAAAAGCATTGGTTTGTTACTTTTTGCTAAATGTAATTCTCGCACCACCATTGCTACACATTGCTCAAAAACATGTTTTCTTAATCGGAAATAGCACTTTTTATCTAGTTTTTATACTGGAGATGAGAAATATATCTCGTGATATATTTTTGCCGGACTCCAGATCTCAAAATTTGATTTCATATCATCAATTTATTCTCCCATTTTGGCTCGTGTTCAAACCAAATGTCATGTCATGATTTCTTGATATGAAAAATATAAAGTTTGTTGCCTTTGCTTTTTAGATGAAGATTTGCATGGTTGACTGAGTTCACTCTTGGTTGATAATGTGCCTTTTTTGTCTGTATTTAGTTGCCAGCACTGCATTGTGCATCCAAGCCACTGTTGCTAACACTGCTCATCCACGGTAGTGATGCAGTGTTCACTTTTCATATATTAGCATTATCAAATTCAAATCTTCATATCCGTCTCTACGATATAAAAAAGAGTTTTCCCCCAAACCACAAGATAAGAAAAGTAACTGCTGAGTGTTATATTATTGTACAATCTAATCCTAGATCACGAGTTTGAAAATTACTAGCTATTGCATTATAATATACAAGACAAATGTTACGTATGATGCAGTGAGCGAGCGCGTTGAAGTGATATTATCATTATTATTTTACATTATTCCGATTTGGTCTGTTAACTTAAGAGATCTAAAGAAAAAAGCGTTGATGACATCCCTGTAATCGTAAAACATTATGCTCTCTTCTCTGACGTGTGCCCTTTCGAAATCTATCCACACGTAGTACCATCCCTTGCTCAACTCTATTATTAGCTATGTATGTATGTATGTAAGTTTGGCGAATCGTTTCAATCATAAGTAGGTATATTGAAAATTCCTGGATATGGATTTTAACGGCGGAATCAGTTTAAGTGGCAGTAATCAGTTCGACAAAATGCTGAGTTCTACAATACACAATAATTTATCTTATCATTTAAAATGGTATTTGTGATATTTCTGTTGCTTTACACAAAAGGGTTTATTTGCTGGAATTCCAAAACGTAGCCTTACGCTCATCTTTGGTGTCGTTGGTGGCATATGCCTAGAGCATATCCTAGGAAGGGGAGGCAGGATATGGTTGAAAGAGTGAAACAAGTGAGAGCATTTATTATTATTCATGGAAGGTCGTCTGTCCCGATTCGGCATGGTTGAATGATATCGGCAGGTGAAACACAAAGCACTGCAATTGTAGGATTTATACACTTACATACTTTGCTTTGTTGGACTTCATAACATTCTCAAAGACTAAAAAACAGAAAAGGGTTGTTTACGAATAAGTTTGTATTGGTATGTGCCATGTTGATGTAAAAACTGTCAAGTGATTTCGTTGCTTTAAAGCTGATATTTGTCAATGGCGTTTTCCAACTCTTTCGGCAGTCTTACGTGATGCAACTGATATCCCTTTTACGTTATGCTAGGTTCTAAAACTCATAATATACCTTCATTCCTTTCTCTATTTTAACAATACTGAGTATATTCAAAATTGATTATTGGATTGAATATTTTCAGAGTGTCTTAGAAAAATAAATTATACAAATTCAGTTTTACCAACCGTTGGTATATCTTGAAGTTATTTTGATTTAATATGTCCCGCAAAATAAAATAATAGGTACTATATATTCGTAATTCGATTCTGCATTACTTTATGCTTCTCTGCAATAGAAACATGTAATAATTAAATTAAAAAATATGAATTCTCCCAGGCTCCTGTTGGGGGAACTTTTTAATGAATCCTCATTCTCATGATTTGAAAGCGAATATTCCATATTTAACACGATGATATGAATCTACAAGAGAATAATATCTTTATAAAAATTGTGTTAAGGGTGCAGTTGTGGAAAATTAAATGATTTGCATGAGCATTGCAATTTCGAAGGAAATGGTGTAGCAAATGTCCAAATGGTATGATATAATAGGAACGGACTCAAATTACTTAAAAGAGAGTTGTGTGAGTAATATATGCGTACATCCAAGTTCATGTCACTCTCAAAGGAAGATTGTAGAGCAGATAATCTACACAACTATCTATCCAATCATGTCTTGATAGGGCAACTCATTTGCATTTGGTATCACACAAACATGCACTTCTAAAAAGTAATTTTTATGGAAAAAATACACATGGCAAGAAAAACAAGATAAACCTTAAAATACTAAAGTTTATGTAATGTATGTTAAGGTGAAGGTTAGGTTTACTGGAATAAAAAATATTATTATATGTACATATGATGCACAAATTGCCAGATGTCGATCTGAAAAGGTTAGAATTGGGACAATGATAAAATGTAATGTATGATGATGCATGTCTGGGTTAAAAGAATGCTAAATTCGGTGAAGCGTACTGATACTTGTTTGCCAAAAAATGTATAAAAAATCTGAAAGTGATATCTAGATTATCATGAAAGGCTGTTTCTTAACCGGCTGCTTTGTTAGTATCATGTAGGCAGATGGGAGAGTGAGTGTTGCAAATTTCACATGAATGTCTGAAAAGGGTTGATATTTTGATATGTACAACTCATTTGTTTCCAGTATGATCGCGTGCCACTTTACATGCAAGGTTAGTCAGTGAAGACATGCCTCTTGTTTTGGATGATTACCATTTTCCTTCCTCTATAGCATTACTTACTTAATACTCTCCCTTTTACCTCGTCTGTAGGTTAATATGTACATACGTTTGGACTGACGTAATATACTTTACTTACAATCGCAAAATATTTTATATCCTTCAATTATATAAATTAATTTGAATCATGCAGATGACTATATTATTTTGCTTGCTCCCTCAAATTTTTGTTTTCTGAACATTGCATCTGCCATTGCACAGCAAAAGGTTTTTCATGATCACAAAATAGTAAATCTAGGCCTCATCGAATTACATACACCCTTCTAAGTAATCATTTAATATTCAATAACTTCTAAATAAAGTTTTTGTGTGTTAGGGCAGGTCCATCAAAGCGGCGGAATGTATCTATTATTATTATGGAATACAAATTAGCTTAGCTGCGGAGATAACAGATTTTCTTGTCACCCTACGATAACTGTTGTGACAAGTTTGGAAAGAACGAAATAAATGTCCCTTCACAAGAATGTAATAAACTTTTTATGAATTTTTTATGAAGCCGTCTTCTGTCTGTCTAAAATCTTGAAAAGGAATTCATGCCGCCCGTGATGAGACTGTTTTAACAGTTGCGTTTTTGCTTGGTGGTAAATGACAGTAGTGGTGTCGATGGCAAATGTGTGCACATACAGCCCTTGAACGATATTTATGTTACTTTAGTCTAGCTTGTAGTTTTTTCAAATCCCAATGTGTCTGTATGCTATGTAGATTGTATAATATATGTTAATATACAGCGAAGGAATTTGAGCATGTAAATGCATTTTGTTTATGTATATCTTCTCGATTTCATCTTCCTCCCAACTGAGAATGAAAGTACAACTCATGAAATAGTCTTATGTACAACTAATCTTTCCCGCTAACATCCCTTCTGTATACCTTCCTTTAGATTGATATTTGATATGATGTGTTTTGATGCGGTGTTTTCTTGTTTAAGAGATGAATGATCAAAGGTACTTAAATAATCTATGATGTGTCATCTTGAGAAAGTATCTGTCTCTGTGACTCTTCCTTACAATACATTCTTGTCTGTCTTTAATTTAATATTTATTGATTTACCTATCAGTGAATGATTGGTATAAGATTAAGTATGAATATGATGCAATGCGTATTGTAGACAGTGTCGAACCTTTGAGGCATATAAAAGTCTTTGTGTTTGCTGCGTACAAATGAAAGATGGTTATTTTGAAATACGTTCCATAATGTACTGTTCATTTCAAATTAAAATAGTTAAGTTAACTTCAGCATAGCCCTCCAGATTTTTAACACAAAATAAGTAAAAAACTTGCGGAATGGTTCGTAAATAGTGTACAAAGACAGGAATATCAGCGTCATGAAGAACTCTTGTATTTGCTTCCTCCTGAGCATGCAACGTGGAATTATAGCATTGAATATTATGTATGCCACTTATTTGATGCATGCTGAAACGAATACTTTCACAACGTCATGTTAAAATAATACGGAACAAACAAGAGGCAATAATACGTAGAGGTACTCATCACTGGGAGATGAGTTAAAATAAAAAACAAAGTCAAATCTTTCATATATAATTACAAAACGCATGCACATGAGAGAAAAACAAGAAGACTGCAGTTAGTGATACTATAAGGGCTGGATAATTACAGACATTTTCCGACCGTCATCCTGCATGAAATGTTACTATCCCACATAATGGCATGTGTACGTAGTACTTTTTGCTCTTTTATTAAACAACGACAGGGCAAAGAAGAGCATCACCATAACTGAGAGAGAACCGTTTCAATTTCTCCAAGACATGTTGACTGTTGTCGTTGTTGAAAACTTGGAATGCACATAATTTAACCACAGAGATGATATGCATAACTTGAATATACAGTAAAGTAATTACTAATATAGATACGCTAGGGGCTTTGTTTGCAGACTGGCATTTGGTCTTGTTTTTATTGCATTATATTATGTGCATAATTGAATATATAAAGCTTTATGCCAAATAGCAAGACAAATTTTGATTCCTTTTCCGGTGGTGACACCAAATATGAACTCATTCCAGTTGTTTCAAAAAGAAAAAAATGAGTGTCCCTAATTACACCACTTGGCCTGTTTAAAGCAGTCCAACGTATACATGAAAGTGCCATATAGATGCAGGTAGCGTAATATTACCTCATTTCACGATATTATATTATAACAAACAACAATGTATGTATGCATGTCTCTGAAGCAGAATGTAATGTTTGTGAAAGAGTATGAATGAGTTTTATATATTTTGTGTTCTAAACAACGAGCAGCGCAATATGGATTGGTGTAAGTGTGCCGTGAAGGGGTTATGGGAGGCAGCCATGTAATATGTAGAAATAGTATATTATGTTTCTTAATCGTGAAAGTTGATACCTTTCGTGCCAAGATTTTGATGGATTGAAATGATAACAGTTTTGGGTGCCCATTTAAAACCTCGTTCCTATTCATAGTTCCAGGTAAAAATGGTTACAAAGCTAATAATGTAAAATTAGTGCATTAGTAGGAACATCCATTTACTACTCTGCTTTGCAAGTCATGCCTAATACAAAAACAAATTTACATATGAGCAATTGGACTGGAATGCTGCGTACATGCTACATATTTACTATAAACAACATTCATAATAGCATGTATGGACACAGTGCGATGGCCTGGATTTTGCTTTATGATATGGCATAAGTGCAGGTTCCACTTCCAGGTAAAATGGAGCAGCTACCAACAACAAGTATATACATGCCTAGTTAACTTTTGTCGGAGATATTTTGCTGTATTTTCGGGTTAAAAAACGGAAGCCGGAAGAAAGTACTCTGGGAAAAGAATTGCAAGATCTGTTTCCCTTTTTTTCGTATTATAATTACCTTTCCTTTTTTAGGCAATCCTATATTTGCGGTTTTATAACTCACGACCGCAAATGGGTTCAAATTTTTCATCAGTCAACAAAAATGACGAGGTACAATTCTACAGTTTACAAGGCAATTGGTAGGTACAACATACGAATGAAAAAAAAAAGTTCATCGGTAAGTCTTGCGCGCACCAACCTCTGTCAAAAGGTCATTTCATAGGTTTCAGGTTGTTTGAAATCTTATCCATGCGATTTTTTCTTTCACTCTACAACTGGTTTATAGTTACACAAGCATACTAAAATGCACCTTTTTTTATATTGTTCCTTCCTTCATCATGCCGCATGCCAAAGCCTTTTTTACAAGATGTCCTTGTGTGCTCTCGTGCAAGATGGGGATTTTCCCTTTTGGTCTTTCCATGTCCGATTGGTTTTTTATGCTCATTTGACTTGATGGATATGTTGCTGAAAAACACTTAAATTTTTTTCGCGACATATAAATATCGATCGATGTATCATTTTATTTGATTGTTCTCGGACTTTCGTTTTTTTCCTGTTGTGCAATTGGAGAGTCGTTGTCGTGCCTAATGCTCACTTATCGTGTATGTGTCGAGAACAAAACAAGTCATGAAAATTGCTGTGTGTACCGCTCTAATTTCGTGATTTGTCCGTAATACTGTCAATTTTAATGTGAGGAAGGAAGGAAGTGGAAAGTAATATGGAGTCGCTGTTTGTAATCGCGCAGCGCATACGTAACAGTAGTAAATGGGTACTATGTAAGTACCGCTGTGTCATTTTCTCTGCAAATAATAGCAAAACCACTATGTGCAAATTTTGGTAAAATCAACCAAATCTGCATTAACAATTTGTCCTTGACAAAAAATGGCCGTTTTTTATGAAATCACTTCAGACCGAATACATTATGTAAAATAAAAAATGGGGAGGATTAAGCGAAAGGAAGTAAAGTCGACGACCGGATCTTTATACACTTAAAGTGAAATTGGTGCTACATTGAGAATTACTTTTTTACTCTAGAAAGTATGTAAATACATACCGCATTTATTCACCCATGCAGACATTCTCGTTGCAAGTTTAACTGTTGTTTAATGATCCGAATAATGAAACCGAAAACGGAATATTGCAAGCAAAGGAGTAGTTTGGGCTATAATAATAGTGCAACATTTTTTGTTGGTTTTTTGGCCTGAAAGTGAATGCAGACAGAATTACTAGCGTTGCGCTCATTCTGCATTGATTCATTCTACCGGAACTAGTCCAGTATTATTTGTCTTGGTGTCCTTTTTCCTGGACATGGCCAGGAGAAAGTGAAAACTTGGCATACAATTTCATTATTTGCTTTCTATAAAATTACACTAGGGAAAATGTCAAGTCTTTTTTTCGAAGACGCGACAGAAAAAATACATCCGTAAAAATCCTACCAAGACTCCTTCGTGTAAAAAATAGAAAACTGTACATAAAAATGTCGACGATGAAGCTCCAGTTTTTTTGTCCCCAATTTTATCTCGTTCTTTTGAAATTAGGGAAAACGTTGTAAGGAAATGGTGCACTGCACAGTTTTTTCCCCAGTTTCGTTGAAAAATCAAAGATTCCCCTCTGAGATTTTTGTTAGATGCACATAATATTTGTTATATGTACATATGTAGATATGCAAAGCAAAGCATGATTTAAAAAGGTATGTATGCATAAGCGAACATATGGTATTCTTGTCTTCGTCTGTATATCAGTGACATTTTTACTTGTGGCAATATGTAAAAAGGCATGCAAGAAGATATCGTGTTGTGACACGAGACAGTCAAAAAAGTACGGAAATGAGTTGAATATATGTATGTAAAATCCTTCCGTGTCTTCTCCTTAACACTTATAGCTGCATACATAGTATTAGTAAATACTGTATCAGAATTCCAGTTTTAAAGACTTGT